>CANXYI010285348.1:0-10021 GCA_948208565.1 Hura crepitans | reverse complement strand
GGAACCTTATTCTTATTTATACCTTAAGTTAATATGAAATTTTATATTAAATTTATAATTTTATCATTTTTTTAAGCAAGTTTCAAAATTAAAATAAAGCATTCAATCACGTAAAGAAATAATAAACATACATATTTACAAACATAAAGGAAATACATAAAATTAAGAAATATTATACATCAAACCGAATAATTAATTTTCTTTAAAAATTTTGGTTCTCACACACTAATTTATGAAAATAAGTTTTATTATTGTGACATTTATTAAAGAAAAATCAAAATTCATTTTATTAGAAAAAACACCTATTAACTGAATAGAAGTCAAATTGATTATTTTTATGATATTTAAAAATCTTTTTCTACCTATTATAATATTCATGAAAAATACAGAAAAATATTCTAAATTAAAATTAAATTACACAGCAATTTTCAAAAAAAGTAAAATTTACAAGAAAATTTTCTAAAATATATTTTAACTAAATAAAAAGAAATTTATATTGAAATTGCCAAAATACAATCTAACCAACAATAATACAAAAGTAATAAAAACAAAAGTAGAAAATTGGAAAGAAAATAAAGATTAGACAAAGTAAATGAATAAAAATAAAATAATAAAATGACAATGAAATAAAAGGTGAAAACAAATAAAGTGATAACTTCACAAGATATTTGATAAGAGGGAAAAGATAAGTTAAATAAAATCTCAATAGATTTCAAATAACTCGCAACACAACAAAACACAATGTTAGTATGAAAGAAATAATGAAATCAACATAAAGAATAAATAATAAAAAGATATAAAATAACAGAATAAATAATAAATAACATATGAATTAAATCATCACATTTAATTGATAAACGGATGAAAAAGAGAATAAATGAAAATTAAATAAAAAATAAAGAAGAACATGATATTAATAATGGATAAATAAAATGATGATACCACATCTAATTGGTAGATGAGTATCTAAATAAAATAAGATTACCACATTTAATTGGTAAATAGGCAACAAAAAAAAATAAAATAAAAGGCACCATGTCTGACTGGTAGACAAATGAAAGATAAAAGAAGAAAATAAAAGAAGAAAGGAGAGAGTTAGTCGACCCACCATGTATAATGCCTTAAGGAACAATCTTCAATTAACTTGAGAGAAAAAGAGAAAATAATTTTGGAAAAACCTTTTAAAATAAGAAAAATAGTATTTGAAAAGTGTTTTTTGCATTTTTAGGTACGTACTTATTAAGAAAAGTCAACTTCTTAGATTGACACAATATTTAACTTATATACACAATTTTCGAGATAGAAAATGGCTATTTTGGCCTTGAAAAATGGGAGTTTTGGTGAAAACAGCCGTTTCCTCTAATGAAATGGCCATTTGGTGAAAACGATCATTTTAGCTATTGAAACAGCCGTGACATGTGGCCCATTTTAGAGTTTGCACAAGACTCTAGCATGTGAAACGGTGCCATTTTAAGAGTTGAAAATAGCCATTTTAGCAAAGTGAAAATGGTCGTTTTGGCACTTAAAACGGTCATTTTGGGTCAAGCAAAATCATTGTTTAGGCTCCAAAATGATGTCGTTTCATCCCAAAATAACAAAAATTCAAAATTTTATTTTTAATCGATTCTTTTCAAAAATTTGACTTCATACCGCGAAAGATTCGCCCCCTGCACCCCTCTTAGCATCAATGTTAGGCATCGGGCTTGAACCGATAGACGCCTACTTTTCTCACATTTTAGGTTACACAACAAGTTTATCGAGTTGGGTTAGAGCCCATATCCAAGAGTGAACTGCTTTTTTTTTAAGCTTTGTGAAAAAAATCTTAAATCCGGTGACAGCATTCTTTCTTATCAGAATTTTTTTATCTTTATGTATCATTAGGTAATCCGAATACGGGAGAACCAAAATCCAATGCCTACAATAGGTTTGACATCAAAATATCCAAACTTTTTATGAAATTTCTCAACATAATGTTCTTATGAAAACATAATGTCCTTACCTTTCCTTATGATTTTAATACCCAACACCACATTTATTTCACCCGTGTCTTTCATATCAAATTCAAAAGCAATAATATATTTTGTCTCATGTACCAAGTTAAGACTAGTACTAAAGATTAACATATGATCTAAATATAGACATATAATTACACAATCACAACTAGCAAGCTTAGTATAGACACATTTATCTAGTATAAACACATTTATCTACTTCAACAGATAAAAAAACTATCATTTATTAAGACTTAATTAAATTTCTCATGCCACTATTTATGAGCTTGTTTCAAGTTATACAAGATTTGAGAATTTACAAATTTATTTTTTTAACTACAAACCACGCAACTTTTAAGTTGTTTCATATAAATTTCTTCTTCTAAATTACTATTTTAAAATGTTATTTTAATATTCATTTAATGAATAAAAAGTCTATGGATTGAAGCCAAAGTAATTAAAACACTAATAGAGGAAATTCTAATTATAGGAGCAAAAAAAAGTGTAAGAATAGTCAATGTTTTAATTTTACGTAAAACATTTTTGCAACAAGTCTAACATTATTAATAGAACCATCAAGATTAATTTTATTTTTAAAAATCCATTTACAACTAATAGATATCGCTCCTAAAGGTAAATTAATCAATTTCTCAATGTTTTAATTTTAAGTAAAACATTTTTGCAACAAGTCTAACATTATTAATAGAATCATCAAGATTAATTTTATTTTTAAAAATCCATTTACAAATAATAAATTTTGCTCCTAAAGGTAAATTAATCAATTTCTCAGTATTATTTTGTAAAATAGAATCAAGTTTATTTTTAATGGCTTCTTTTTAGAATGACGCATTAGAATAAGAATGGTTGAATAAGTTGAAGGATCATTTTTCACAAGATAACTATAAAAATCAAAGAATTTTCTTTTTCTGGTCTTTTACTTCTTTTCAAATCCTTATTTTGACAAGTATTTTCAAAAACAGGCATATGAGAAATCAAAAAATTCAACATTTTTATCTTAGGTATAGTATTATAATCAAGCACATCACTTTTCAAAACAAGAAAACTATAGATGGCACTATGTTCAGCATAACCGGTTAACATGTAATCAGAAGTTTTAGAACATATATATATTTTTTAAGATCAAACAACATAACTTTAGCAAGACATCTCCACACTTTTAAATATTTCAAATTAAGTGGATAATCTTTTCAAAGTTCATAAGGTAATTTACCAATTTTTTATATGGTATCAATGTTTTGTAAATGACATGCAGGTAATATTACTTCTCTCTAAAGATTTTTGAGTGCATTAGAATTAATAAATATGCAATTCATCATATCTTTCAATATCCTATTTTTTTCAGCTATACCATTTGATTACGAGAATAATATGGAGTTATCTCATGTATTATTCCTTCTTTTTCACAAAAGTTAGTAAGTAAAGCATATTCACTACCTCTATCTGATCTAACTCTTTTAATATTTCTATTTAATTTATTTTCTACTTCAATTTTATATTTAAGAAACATATCAAAGACTTTATCTTTATTTTTAAGTAGATATACTTTAATATATCTAGAGAAATTATCAATAAATGTCATATAATATTTTTACCACTTTTAGTCATTGTTTGTTTTAAATCTCTTAAATCAACATGAATTAAACTTAAAATTTCTATTTTTTCTAAAAGTTTGATAAACAAGTCTTCTTAGTTTATTTTCATTCAGCACATATATTAGATTTTTACATGCATATATTATTAGAACGAATAATTAAATCAAGTTGTTACATTTTTTTAACATAAGAGAAATTAATATGTCCTAATCTAATATTTCATATATCATATGAATTAACAAAGTAAGCAAAAGAGCATGCATTTTCATTTAAAATTTAAGAAATGTTATGTACAAAAAGTTCTTGATCAAGCCTTTTTCCACAAAAATATCATTGTTGGTCATTACTATCTTGTCATATTCAAATGGTATTTTAACCCCCAACTTTTTCTAATAGAGCTATAAAAATTAAATTTGCTTTAATGTTAGGCATATGAAGTACATAATTGAGAGCTAAAGTTCTGTCAAATGTGAGTTTGAGAAGAATTTTTTCTTTACCAAAAACCTTGGGAGTTGAAGAACTCTAAAATATACTTGTTTTTCTCCATCTCTTATAAGAGTGTAGAAGGTAAAACCTTATATCACCAAAGTCCATAACCCATTTTTTCACATTGACAACAAGATTAACTTGAGGAATGACAACAACAATAATATCATCTCCTTCAATCAAATTTACCTTTAGCTTAGAAAGATTGTCGTTTTCTCGCTTTTTAGTGCATTGAGGTACATAATGACCTGGCTTTCCATAAACAAAATAAAGTTCCTTCTTTTTGAAGGTGGGGTTATTAACTTTAGACTTGTAATTGGAACTTTTTATTATCGTGCCTTTTATTTTGCTTAAGATTTTTGTCTTGTACTAAATTTGCTTTTGAAGTTATCTCCTTTGTTTTTGAAACTTTTATTTCCTTTTGATTGGTGTCCTTAAATGAAGATAAGGGTGATCAAATTAGAAAGTGGTAATTGTTTATGCTTGTATTTTAATTGTTACTTGTAGTCACTCTAAAATTCTGGCAATTTTTCAATGAGCAAAATAATAATGGACTCCTCTTGTAAGGTGATATTCTCAAATTTAAGGTCCTCCAACAGCTTGTGGTATTCATCGATTTCTACCTTGATGTCCTTATCCTCAGTCATCTCTCATTATAGTATTTGCCAATCACAAATTTTTATTTGTCAGCATCCTCAACAATATACTTAGTGATCATTGAATCCCTAATTCTTTTTGCTTCTTTGTATAAACAATAGACATCAAATAATTCAGTAAAAAAAGTGCTAATAATTGTGTATATACATACCTTGTTTGCATGAATCCATAACTCCAATTTTCTAGCAGAAAACTCGGATGACTTGGAGCTAATGTGAGCAAAAGCCACCCCATACATGTCCAGGACAAAGAAGATGCATTCTTGCGACCTTTTAAAGTTATCCCTGACAAATGCTTCAATTTTGGAGATATGTGGGAACGATTTGACAAATGATATTGCTGGTATAAGGGGCATCATTGTTGGGATAGTAGACGCTCCAATGGATGCGGTAGCAAGGATAGTAACAGACATACCAACGAGAGCAACAACAACGTTGCCAACAATAGTGGATTGAGTGTCCACAATTATCCTTAAGATTGTTAGATTTTGTAAGAAAAATTGTTGGATTTTGTAGGAAAAATGTGTTTAGTTTGAGGCATGTATGTATACTATCCTTAGGAATAATTCGTTCACAGTATAAAAACAAAATATATAATGTATTTCTCAGGATTCAATAAGCTCTTTTTTTTTTAATTGCAGGATCATGAAGCAACAAATAAAACAATTTGGAACCCAACAAATAAAGGTGAGAAGAGTTAATGCTTTTTTTTTTTCTGTGTCTTATAAAGGTGTTGAGTGTTGTATTTATAAACAAATAAACCCAATCATAAGTAGAGGAAAATTTGCATAGTAATAGCTAGTTGGGGGAAAATATGCATCTACAACAAATAATGTAGCGAGGAAAATCTTCAAAATTTAGACTAGTTCAAATAGGTAAAAAATTAATTTTAATATACAAAAAATTAAAATTAATCTTGAAATTAAAATATCTATATGGACCGTATCCTTGCATTTTCTTTGTGCATAAAGGTGCAAATCAACTGATTTGCACTAAGATTAAGCTTTTGGTCCAGTGCACATGTGCGTGAGGTTCATCTCTTTTACTTACTCTTTACTAGTTTATTATTATGAAATAATATATAAACAAATGATGAAATGTATTAATTAGACAATATAAAATTGCAGTCCTTT
Organism: Hura crepitans; assembly: GCA_948208565.1. Taxonomy (NCBI): domain Eukaryota; kingdom Viridiplantae; phylum Streptophyta; class Magnoliopsida; order Malpighiales; family Euphorbiaceae; genus Hura; species Hura crepitans. The sequence goes on along the minus strand of CANXYI010285348.1, from coordinate 4,142 downwards.
CAAAATGCGTCTCCCTATATATTTACAACAAAAAAAAAAAAGTAAATGGTAAGAGAGTCCAATTATTAACTGTTTTGACTTGAAGGAACCGAAGCATAAGTACAGTAACTAGGGTTTTCCGTGTCCATCTCCATCTTTTTTACAACTTAGAACATTGAAAAAAAAAAAACATTGATTTAAGCAGCAGTATCATTTTTTTTTACTTAAATGTTATTGTTTGATAAATGCTTCCTTATCTTTCACTTCCATGCATTTGTATGAGTAATATTTAACACATTTATAATTTTTTTCACTTATTTGAATTTGCTGTTTATCATATTTATTATTAGATAAATATTTTATACTACAATCTCGTGAGTTACGTTAATTGATCAATATACGAAAGAAGTTTTCGTACTAGAATAATTATCTTCTCACTTTGGTTACAAAGTTAGATAAAATCGTTAATTCTTATTATTCATTTCAGTATGTTATCAAAATTAAAAATCTTGTGATAGTAGACAACTTAAGCAATGAATTTCATACTATGTAATTCGAGTTTTTTAATTAAAAAAATATCTGACAGGCAGTTTAATAAATTAAATTAATTGGATTGATGATTTCAATTAAAAGAATGTGTACATATATACACAAATAATCAGCAATGGATAATTTTGTAGTTGAAAAATGTTCACGCTTTAACAGTAGAGTGCGGCCGAATAGTTAGAGAAAATGGTAAAAAAATTGAAAAATCCAAAGGCTCATGATGTAAAAACCCTAATCGTAAATTGTGCCCTAATAATGTAATGAAAAACCAAACTAGTAAATTATCTTTAGCCCTAATTCCAAAACAAACCCACCACCCTTTCCTCGGTAACCAAATCTCACATTTACTTAATTTCACGTCACCCCACCACAGTAAACTTTTTGTTTTTTAATTTTTAAATTTAACCCTAAACAAGTAGATGCTCCAATTAAACTTCCTCTATCTCTACGCCAAGCCCTAAATATTTAAACCCCTTAAAATAGCACAGGTCACGTTTAAGGCTGTATAATTTATGTGTCTATAATAATAATAATAATAATAATAATATGTGTGAAAATTGAGGAAAGACATTGAAATTGGTTGCTTTACTCTTAACCCTTTTTTTTATTTTTTATTTTTTTATTTTTACCTTTCACAATCTCCCAAGTTGCCTCACTCCTATTGTCATCAAAGCTCTTCTTTTCCCCATGTACACTTGCAACCCTCCTTTATTTTTTAGAATTTCTTTTACTCAATTTTCTTTTTTTAGGATTAAATTTTACATGATACTCTCAAACCCTAGATTCTATCTTTCTGTGTCATTATCCTCCTCATCTTCAAATTGCCACATTTATATGTAGATTTGTACTATTATGATTATATTAGAATAAGAGTTTAAGTTATTATTCATTTCTTTCGATCATTATATTATTTAAGGGTGAAATAAAAATAAAAATTTTATTGTTAAAATAGTTAAATTTTTAATCGTTTGAATTAGCAGTGATTTTTTTTTATTCAATTAGGTCTTGATGTTAAAAATTTGAGAAGAAATTTCAAATTTCTTTTTTTTTTTAGGTTTATCAATTTGATTTAGTGTACACTTAGAAATTATATTAAATTGAATTGAATGCTATAGAGCTGGAATCATTTAAATTGTTCTATTTTTGGGTTCAAATAATTCGCATTTCTTATTTATAGTAAGACTGTGCAAAATTGAATTGCATTAAAAAAATTAAATGAAATCGAAGATAATTTAATTTTTTTTATTTGACTATTAAAAAATTTAATTTTAATAGATTCTTTTTATTTTAAAGGGCAAAACTTGAAAAAAAAAATTTGATTTTTTATTTCAATTTAATTTTTAAAAATTTAGTTGAATTTTATAAGTTTTAAAATTTTAATTTTTTTTGTTCAACTCAAATATGAATCAAATTGATCAACTGTGTACCAGTCTGAAATTGAATCCCAATTATAAAATGGGATCATTTTTTCTAAGTATTTTAGAGTTCCCAATGGAATTGAATTTTTTCAGGTCAAACTTTATAAAGAAAATTGAATTTGATCAAGTCCATTGATTTTTTTTATTAATAATGTAATATTAAAAGTTATGCTATATGTATGTATGTATGTTTAATTTAAAATATGATTCTCTATCCTACTTTAAATAATTCATTTTACTATTTAAGTTTATTTTATTTTAAATATTTTTTTAAAATTTATAAATATCAATGAAAAATTTACATTTTTATTATGCACTAATATAAAATTAAATCTTTATTAAATTCAATTATTTTTATCATTTTTTTATTTTTAATTAAATTTATTTAGAATTTAAAAATAAATTTAATTAATATATTTTATAAAATTTAAATTTTTATTATTTTCTTAATTTTTAAAAAATTAAATTATTTAAAATAAAATGAAAGGAGTAATCGTTTAATATTTAAATTTAAGCTAATGTTTCCAAAATAGTTGTAGGTATAAAGAAATAACATTTTGTATGTCTGAATAATTAAATCATATACTAATTACACTAATAAATAGTTATAGGAATACAAATAGTAATATTTACTCTTTTTGCCTTGCGCTTTAGATGATGAAAATCGGTTTTTGATTTTATTTTACTTTAATTATTTTATTAAAAATTTAAAAGAATATTAGCAAAATATCTACATTATTTTTCATATTTATTATTAGGATTATATAAAATAAATTTATTTGGTTTGATTTTTTTATTTTTTGATTCGATTCTTGTATGAAAATTTGATTTAATTGGTTTAATTTTTGAGGATAAAAATAAAAAAAACTGAAATTAATCCAATTTCTAAAATAAATATTGTTTTGGTATTTTTTATATATAAAAATAAAAAATATATATAAAAGTTTAGTTTAATTGATTCGATTCTGCGTAAATTTCAATTTCCTCGGCTCAATTCAATTCTATAAATTTTAAAAAGTTGTTTTTAATTTCTAGACCAAATTGATAATTTATACACTTTTATTTATTATACACCACTACATTTATATCTATATTGGAATTATTTCTCTATTTTTAATTAAAATTAAATGGATAGTAGTCTCTCCATTCCATGTTAAGTGATTAATATTGCTTTTTAGCTTTATCCTACTTTAAGTGTAAACTTGAGAGAATATAACGAAAAATTTATATTTTGCACATATTTATTTCGTATCGCTAGATTTATATATTTTTAAAATATTTTTTTCTTTTTATCATTTTTTATTTTAGTTTAAATTAAATAGTGGTACTTTAATATAGTAATAAATTTAATTTTGATCTTATAAAAAATTAAATGAAGCGCTTGAAATTAAGAATAGCAATTTAGTCACCAATTGCTATTGCATTTTCATAAAATAAAAATTTTTTAATTTTTTTAATTTCAGTGCTAAATTAAAATGGATCACTTAAAGTCAGATATAGTGAGTAATTTTTTATAGTGGTACTTTAATATAGTGATAAATTTAGTTTCAATCTTGTAAAAAATAAGTGAAATTTTCAAAATTAAAAAAAAAGGCAATTTAATTAATTATGTATTTTTATAAAATTAAGATTTTTTAATTATTTTTTAATTTCATATTAAATTGAAATTGATAATTTAAAATGAAACGGGAAAAAGTATATATTAATACTGATATGTTTAAATAAAATTATAACAAAACATATTTTATTAATCTTATCAAACATTATAGCATATATCAATTTACAAAGTCATTCAAATCCTTGATTTTAATAAATAAAAAGTATGAATTTTTATGGTAGATTATGGTTTAAGTCTTAATACCATAAAAATCTTAAACAAAATATGGTAATTAATGGTTTGAGTTCAATCATTTAGAATCTTCCTAAATTTGAAAAGTTTTTAGATTTTTTTAGCGGATTTAAGTTAAATAGCATATTACTATTTTTTTAATATTTTTATAAAGAAGAGAAAGAGAAAAAAAGTGGAGAATTTAAATTCAAATAGTAATCGAAATTAATTTTTATTATTGAAATGTTCTCTCGAGACTATGTTATCATTTTTTTTTATTATGCTATTGTAATATTTATTTGTAAAAAAAAAAGTCCATAATTTCACTGTTCATAAACAAATCAAATTAATATAATCTTGTAATATTTGAA
>CANXYI010285279.1:0-11498 GCA_948208565.1 Hura crepitans | reverse complement strand
TATATATATGTATGTATGTATGTATGTATGTATGTATGTATATCCAACAAAAAAGACACTCAGTTATGTTGTACACCTTCGTCACATGTTATGCCCATTTTAGTCACAATTGTAGTTACACAATTAATTTCATAGCTTATAAGTTTATATATTGCACATGCCTTGTCCACATTTTGCATTTCTCACAATATAGGCACTTATGATGGATTAAAGACACTAAATCAAACAAGAAATTTCAACCACAAATAAAACATGCTCTAACTTATCATTCTACTCATCTATGTGTGTGTGTGTGTGTGCATTAGGCAATGTCACAATCAAAAAGAGATATTAATGTACAATAGTCATTCCATTCTCATTTCATGAATTAAATTCACGACATGCACAATTATTTTTTAAGCTTTACTTGAGAACATAAACCCAATGCAACACCTCTTGCTCGAATCCTGAAGGAACCAGACAAATAGTGCTACCCTCCTCTAGGTCACCCATCTTGATATTGTCCTAAGGGCTCATTCATTTAACACTTATAGTCATGCATATTTTCCATTTAGATATTACTTAGATCTTCATACTAACCCCCAAATATCAATATACAGGTTATAATTAACTCCATATTATCATCACACCAGGCCCTAGGCCTACATCAAATCAAATCATAAATATTAATACCATACATCATATAAATCCATCAAATATAGGTTTACAAAACCATTCAGATAAACATTCACTAAGGCCAACCCATTATACATGAATGCCTTCTAATAACCATAAAAAGAAATATTAATATACCCTTAAAATATCTAGTCTGCTACACTGTAATATATTTCTAAGGCTGAGCAGCTACACTATCTATTGCCTGCTCATCGAAACACCGATACACTGAGTACAAGACTCAGTGGTGAATTTAATACAATAAAAGCATGTCATGCAGTGACATATGCATCATACAAGTCATGCATACATCACACAATATACTGAAATAGTGTCATAAAAATAATAATAATTTATTATTCTATCTTATTAATTTAATTATCAATTTCATGCTATAGACTTCATTTATAAATTTTCCATTCATTATTTACTGTTACTATTTATTATATTTATTTTATCTTTTAGGCTTAAGCTACAAAGATAACATTTTAAAACACTTGATTACAAAGAAAATCTAGACTGTGTAGTGGCCCACATTTTGAACCCCGACAGCTGCACCCACCTAATGCAATGGCCCACAACTGAACCTCAACTGCTATACTAGCATAGAGTAATGGCCTATAATAAGACCTCGATAGCTGCACCTATGCTACATAGTGTAGTGGCCTATAACTGGACCTCGGCTGCTGCATTAGCATAGTGTAGTGGCCTATCTCAAGACCTCTGTGGTTGCACCCACCTAGTGCAGTGATCCCATATCAGAACTACCATGGCTACACCCACATAGTGCAGTAACTAACATCATAACCTTAGTGGCTACACCTACCATCATAATCATCAAAGTAATAGCCTTGAAGGCACAAAGTCTCTAGCAGCTGCTAACCCCTAGTTAATCGGTCAACCTATCGAGTGGGTGTCTAACTATTAGGCCAATTGTCTATTAATTATTTCTATTCATTTACTATTCATTTATTTTATTTATTTCCATATTATTAAGACATAGTTATATGTCAAATTCATCTACTCATTTTTATTAGACAATTACAAATCACTTTTTCCATTAGACAGTTATAGGTCATTTTCATAAATGTTACTATTCATTTGGTCATTTCTTCTACTATTCATATGGTCATTTCTCATTCTTCTTATGGCCTCATGCCATTATATCCCACATAATGTTACATTTCCATCACCATACTTCATCATTATTTTTATCATAGATCTTTCATATCAAATAAATCTTATATGTACTCAAATTTCATATACCTCATTATATGCCATATAATAAATTTTACTTCACATTTAGTATACATTTATCTTTACCAACTCCTTATCATATGTTATATACACTAATCTTTATCATAATACCATACATGACCATAACCATGCATCATTCCATAACCATACATATATTTTCACAAGCCATGTCCCATTTATGTTACACATATTATTACCATCATAATATATCATGATTAACATCATAATACATCATGGACACACATTAAGCACACTTGCACATGCCATGACATACATGTCATGCATATGACCATACATACATCATGTATATTCATATACTTTTCACATCCAAAATACATCCATATCATCATTATCACATCTAATTTACATCATAGCATGCATATTACATCAAATCAAGCACACATATGCATAAACCAAAACTTTTACACACATGTTCATGCATGTACACATACAAACACCTGTTGGCATGCATTTGTTATATTAAATCCATATACCTAGGGTATCTCTATACCCTTTTCCACCTTCCTAAGGCCTTATTTGCCTTTGTTCTTTAAAATCTCTCTTTGAACCTACATTATAGAACTCTAACTTTAAAAATTCATATAAAATTATAGAAAGCTCCAAATAGAAATCTATAAACATGGAAATTCCTAGAATTTCAAGAACTACATGAACCTAAAATAAAAACTAGAAAAAGAGCACTTACATTTAAAATTGGCACTATTCACCTCATACATAAATCTTCTAAAATTGCGCTTTTTAGGTGATTTAAAGGGTAGAAATGAAATATAAAGGTCATGAAGGTTTATTTCTATATGAGATATGTAAGAATTTAAGTATGGGTTTAAGCAAAAATGGAAGGGGCCTCTCTTAAAATGGCATCACTTCTCTAGGGTTCTAAAGGTTGAAGATGACTTCTTCACAAATGTAAAATGATGTACATGTGTAGGGGACCCTTATATATTAGTGGTAGATGTCTTAGGTCATGACACGTTGTGATCTAATGGCCCACAAAAATCATATTTCAACTTAAACTTTGGGAAATTTTAAAAATTATTTTAGACTTCCAAAAATAGTCACTTTTATTCTAAAAATCCTTGATTAGGCCTATTTACAGCCTCGTAAAATTTCAAGTCCAAACTCTAATGGCAAGTGGGTGTACAATTCACTCACTATAATAAGAAATTCTAAATAAATACCAAATGATCTCAGAAAATTAAAATTCCTTCACCAATAAACTTAATGGAATTTTTGACTTTCACAGTGTGCTATTTTTAGGTCTATCCAAGCACATCCCGAGTTATTACCAGCACAACCTCATTTTTAGTTACTATTCACTAATTTAATGCTTGAAATGAATTATTGGTTCTGTTAAATTTTTAAATTAATCCATTTTCCTCATTTTTTGGGCCATCAAAGTTTTATGCCTAGTACACATCTTCACTGGCCTTACAAAGTTATCTTGGCTTCCCAAGAACACTATTTAAGCCTTAGAGGTACTATTCATGAAACCTCAATCTATAGGCATTACACCTACTCATATAAACACATACACATCCACTTTGTCATTTAGGAAATGAAATTATAGTATTAGTAATTATAACATAGTAATCTTGGATACTTACTTTATAACTTGAAATTTCTCTACTTAAAGTTCCCGAAATTATCCTCTTTTTCTACTGTAAAAACTACTACTTTGGCTGTAAAATCGCCTCCCTTCTGGCACCTCATGAGCTCCAAAAAATATGCTACTACTTATTTTACTATAATAACTTCTTTTACATTCAGCTACTGCCAAAATCAAAGCCATTTATCTTGCTATTGTTTGACTCCTACAATTGCCAACTATCAACCCCTATATCACCTCGCACAGCTTTTAGCTCTTGTTATTTCCATATAAATTTATAGCAGCAGTTATTGTGTATAATTACTACCTAAAAATCCCAAAACCAAGCATCTATTTCCATGGATTTTCTCTTTGCTACTGTTATTTGTTGTTGAATATCGATGACAGTAGATACTGTCAGCATTTGATCCTTTAATACTGTAAATTTGACTCATCATTCTTAAATCCCAATATGTCCTAGCTCTCTTTGGTATCAAATTACCTGTTATTAATCCACGCCGAAACTTTATCATCATTTTTCTTTTTTTTCTTTTTTTTCTTGTTAGGTTATTTCCAAGGCTACCTCTTACTTTCTCCATCTGCTAATAAAGTAACAATAGTAGTAGAAATATTCACTACATAGCTACTACCATTTATTAGCAGCTTATAGCTCTCTAGGCCCTCAATTTCCCAATAATTACTACATAACTACATAGTAAGTGTACTAAAATTCATTGATAATAGATATCAACCAATAAATTCATACCTTTATCTTGCTAAAATTTTAAATTAACTATTAGCCAAAATTATCGACACACAAGATAGTTCATTCCTAGCCACACTCATCCAGTTCCAAAGCCAAAACTGAGAAATTAGGTAAGGACTTACCTACTATTGTTTTTTGCCTAAACTGCCACACTAATGTTGATACAGTTTGCCATGATTAGAGTAGCTACTTGTTCCACCTTTCTTGGATGCAGCATTGAGCTCCTCTTTTTTCTTCCACCATCAGCTGCTATAGTAGCCCTTCTTCCTTTTCCTTTTTTTTTCTTATTTCTTCCTTTAATTGAGTTTTATGGCTGCTAATAAGTTGAGAGAAAATAAAAAAATTATCTTGAATAAATAATTTTTAAATCCTCAACTTTTTAGGTGTTATAAATTTACCCTTATTGCTCCTTTTATTCAAATTTTATAATTTTACCCCTTGTTCATACTTTAATATTCCATCGCTTAAATTCTTTACATTATATACGTGACTCCTTAACATTCTGCTTCTAATCCCATAACTCCTTTCAAAATATTTAAATATTGGGTAGTGCAAATTTTTTAGCAACTCCAAGTAAAAACATCAAATTATAGGTCCATTTTTGAAAAAAATATATAATCTATCATAAAATTCTCAATCTTCATCTTTAAACCCATTTAGTGATTTCTTTTATTTTTTTTAAAATAAAAATAAATCCCTTTTCATTCTACTTGTTTAGTGTGCTTCAGGTCTTAGGGCATTGTACACGAACATAGAAAATCTCGAGCATTACACAACACGTCTAAGTAGTAGATGGATGAAAAAAGAAAAGAAAAACTAAAGAAAAGAATAAAGGATTGGTCGATCCACCATGTACAATTGCCTTCAGGAATGATCTTTAATTAACTTGGGAGAGAAAAAGAAAATGATTTTGGAAAAAAACCTTTAAAAAACATAAAAATAGTATTTAGAAAGTGTTTTCACATTTTAAGGTGAGCATTTATCAAGAAAAGTCAAGCACTTGACTGATAAGGGTTAGGGTATTTATACACAATTTTTGAGGTGGCAAACGGCCGTCTGTAGGTAGGAGCAAATGATTGTTTGCATCAGTCAAACATCTATTTACCTAAAAATAAGTCTTACCCATATTCGTTTTCTGAGCCAAATGGTGTCGTTCTATTTATAAAGGAAAATGGCCATTTGTACAATACATCAGACAGTTATTTGTAGGGCAAAATGATGCCATTTTGTTCCCTAAGTGATCAAACATGTAAAATTCAATTTAATATATTTTTTTCCATTTTAAAGCATTTTTCTTTTTTGAAAGTCTTTATACCATAGCATCAAGCTTGAACCACAAATGCCTATTTTTCTCATAATTCAAGTCATACTACGAGCTTTTCAGATTGAGTAAAGGTTTATGCTAAAAAGTTAACCACGATCTTAAATCTTTTAATGAAGAGATCTTCAAATCAGATGTTAACATTTCTATTTATCAAAACTTTTATCTTTTCTTATCATTAGGCAATCCAAACATGGGAGCCCTAGAAAACCAATGTCTACATTCATCTTTAATTTAAAATCCTAATCCAATTAGAATTTAAAATTAAAAGGATTATAATTCAAATCTTACTAGGAATCTAATTCCATATAGAATTTGAATAGATAATGATAAAAATCATCATATTCTTATTTAATTGGAATTTTTAGATTTTAATTTAATCTAATTAAATTTAAGATGATAATTATCATATATTTCCAGTAAATAAAATTCCAATCCAATTGAATTTAATTTTAATTAAAAATCTTTAAATGTTAGTTCATTAGTAATTGAATTTATAGTAAGCTATAAATCCAATTTCAACTTAGACTATAAAACTAATCCAAATGACTTTGGATCAATTCCAATAGCCATTGGCACTTTTTTTGACCTATAATAATTATTTTTATGAAGTCAAATTGTACTTTAAGTTTTAACTCATGGCAAATCTTATTAACAAAAATTACCATTACGTGATACAAAATTGTGCATAATCTTGACAATCAAGCAAGTTATTCATCTAATTCTTGTGCAAATGATTTTTACCACTCAAAAACTTTTAATTAACATCACAAATATCTCATATTTATGAAAAATTAATTCTAGAATAATTATAAAATAAATAAAACACATAGCATAACATTTGTACATCATTTGGCTTTTGCCCACTCAAAAATTCGAATTATTCTTTCATGAATTTACCAATTTTATTTAATTTAATTTTCATGAAAAATATGACCAAAATTAAAATCATAATTTAATACATCACACAATTGATCAAATTACAAAAAATTCAATTAAATTGAAGTGGAATGAAATCAATATTAATGCCACCTCTTATGTGCATAGGAGTGGTTTTCTTAAGCACAAACAAATTCTACAATTACTTTTGATCAATATTTGATTTCTAAACATGCTAAATCAACATTAATCACATTAATGATATACAAAAATTAACATTTATGTATATTACCCTAATCAATATTTTCAATTGTTTCAAAATCTTTCGATGGAACTTGGCTCTGATACCATTATTGGTTTCCATGACTTATACACAATGAAATTTTAAATTTTTTATGGAAACCAAAGAAAAGAATGGTCATCAAAAGGTTTGAAATATAAATAGATAATAGAAAGTTATAGCAAAAGATGGTTACCATTTTTTGTATTAAATTCTTTTTTCTTCAGTTCACCTCACCGGGTTTTCACAAACCACAATTATCCGCATCGAGAATATCTCCAAGTTATCCACATAAGAATGATAATAAGAAAAATGCCTAAATATTTATATGCTAATAAGATATTCAGATGGATGAAGAGAAAAAAAGAAGAAAATGATTTTCTGCTAAAGAAGGTGTATGTGCAGATTATGGTTCTAGTGGCTTTATTTGGTTAAGCAAGTATGTGCTATTTATATGCTAAATGGCACCTTTAGATCAAATTTTTAATACTTTAAAAATGTATCTAGCCCACCCATCAAGAAGCCTATGAATTAGGCCTCCTAATAGACCATACGTATGGCCTAATTTTAGGTTTCTACATATTTAGCATGTAATAGGCTACCTCTTAAGACTCTTTTGGGCCTTAATTTAGATTAACTTTAAGTTTGATTTATAAGCCTTTTAACAATTAAAAGGTTCATTAAAAATTAGATCAAACATTTAACTAGAATTGGGCCTTAAGGCCCAACCCTTTTAACCCTAGTTTAGGTCAGAATGGGCTAATTAAACTCCAAGGCCAATTATTTCTTCCTTTCTCATTTTTGCATCTTTTAATGACATCTAATATCATTAAATATTGAAACACTTTAAATCTCATCTCAATTCTTTTTGTGTATTACCCTATAGGTTTCCAAAGCACACTAGCAACATATAATGAATTAGAATTCTGACTCAACTAGAACTCCTATTGTTCAATCACATTGAATGCATAATTGATTCCTAATTAATAATTCATATGTGTACAAATCATGCCAGACATTAAGACTACCTAAGTGTTAGAGAGTCAAGTGGCTTGTCTTAACCCTTCCATATACAATTACCATGCAATTACTCTTTTCACCTCATTTAGGTTTGAGTATGGACTTGTGTTAACTCAATGATTAATTAAGTATGCCTAATCAGGCCCTAAATTTGTTAATTATAATATTCACATTTTTATTCTTAAAATGCCCTTATGAATCTCATTCACACTTGCATTTCACTTTAACCAAAGATTTTTGCATAAAGATATATTAGAATTATGAGATAAACTCCCCACTATAATCTGGGGTGGTGAATCCTTTATTGATCACTCAACTACCTTTAAGTATCTCATGTTTACCCAATCTCCTATCTATGTATTCTTCGTGGTGAAGTAAAAGCACCATAGTCAAAGTATAGCATTTGATGCTTAACATAACCATGGTGATCTCAAGTTCGAAGATTTTTGCACCACTAATATAATGAGGTGCTTTCACTTGACATAGATTATGTATCCATGTGAAGATCTCATGTTGGGTTATTTGTTTCTCAAATAAGCATCCACACATTAAACTTAAGCATCATTAAGCCTATAGCTTGTGAGAACTACTACTTGACCTAGTCAATGAGTATAATATGTGCTAGTTTATTCGTATTAATAATGTCTCACCTTGTTAATACTATGACTAGGGATAATTTTGGTATCTCACATTTGCATTCAATAGGAATCTTAAATCATGAACTCTCTATGATTTTCATTGTACTGTGAAATTCTACCAAGGACTTCATTACAAAGTTTAAGATAATTACCAAACAAATGAATTAACATAAGCACTAAGTAGTAAAGAATGCCTTTTGATTATTAACAAATTTTAATGTACATAAAATATCCCTATTACATATATGCTCTAGGACATACAACTAATATATGCCTTATATCAACACATATCTGACACTTTTGACATCTCTTGACAAATTTTGTGCATTTTATTTCCATAGTCAACCAAATAAATCCTTACCTTAAGATCTTCTTTACTAAACTGAGTCTGTTAATATAAGTTTCACAACATCTTGCATGTTTCTCTTCCAAAATCCTTTTTGCCTCTAAGATCTTAAGAGAATGTACAATTAATAGAGCATTAAATAATTAGTTATCTTATCTACTTATCTAATCTTATCACTTGGGAGTGTTTGTTTCATGTTTTTCCTTTTCTATTTCCATTTTGATTAGATTGTTAGTTGACTTCATCATCTTAACCTATTGTTACAAGTTTATTATTTTTCTTTTTTATCCTTTGTAATTTGTTGGGTATTCTTCATTATAAATTCCCAATCTCATGTTAATAAAAATAACCTCCATTCTTCTCATTTCCTCTTTATGGTATCAAAGCTAAATACTCTAATGATTTAAAAGATCCTCCTTTGCAAACACCCACCCTCCAAAAATGGTGTTATTTTTTGTCAACTCCAGTGCCACAAACAATAGCACTATTATTCAATTCAACCTTATCACTCGACTTTTAATCAAACTTGCAAGAACCATAATTTTTCTCTCTAAAAGGCTTAGGTATCCATGTTGATGTGTGGACACAATATCTATGGCCATGTTGATAGAATTATCCCTACTCCTTCCAAAATAGTAACCAAAAATAATTAAAATGTTACAAACCTTAACTACATTTCTTGGTTTTGAAAAGATCAATTGATCTAGAATGCCATCCTAGCATATATTGATCCCACATTTGCTACCATTATAACTGTAGCTATAGTAGCAAAGGCTGCCTAGGATACTCTAAATGCTACCTTTGCCAACAAATCACCAACTCTTAAATTTAGCCTATGGGATTGCCTAGCTCATCTTACCAAAGAAACACTCTCTATTATGAACTACCTCCATCAAGTTCACTCTTTTTGTGATAACCTTGCCACTGTAGGTACACTAGTTTCAAACAAAGAAATTATTGTGAAAATCCTCACCGGACTCAAATCTAACTTCTAAGAATATTATGTTGTGATTCTGCCCAAGACTCCACTATCACATACAAAGAATTATATGGGAAATTACTCAATCATGAGCTACTTCTTCAACAAGACTTACTCTATCTCATTTACTCCAAGAACTATAGCCTTTACTCAATGCATTACTCTAAATGCTCAAAACCTTAACAATAATAATCGGTATCCTAACGACAACAATAAAAACAATTAATAAGCCTACTTTCAACCATGGAGATCTTAAAGACCTTTAACTCTGCTTGTAATGCCCATGCTCTGAGGCTTTGTGAATAGTGCCATAAGATCCAGGAAGTGTGCCTAGGTTGTTTGGTCACTTATATGTGGATCAAGATAGTGACACGGGTTATAAAACTTCAAGGGGCCTTAATTTGATGAAAATAGCAAAATTTAAAAATTTAGTAGAACCAATAATTCATTTTTAACTGAAAGCGACCCCTCAGTGTAATAAAAAATTTTCATGCCAAGATTGACCTAGGATGTGCCCAGACGGACTTGAAAATAGTGAACCTTAAAGCTCAAAAATTACACTGAGTCCATTGGTGAAATAATTTTTGGAATCAGAGGTCATTTGCAAATTCTTGTAATTTTTTAGCTTGGCATGCAAATTGAGGTAGTCTGAAAATTACCCTATCAAAAGAATTTGGCCACAAAAATTTACAACTAGGTGGAAAGGACTAAAATAAGAATTTTCAAACAAACGGTGTAATTTTCTAAGGTCTGAATGAATTACTATGAATTTTTAAAATTTACTACAAAATCAAGATGGTTTGGGAAGTTTTGAGATAGCCTTGACATGTTAAAATGGGGCCCACACCATGCCAAGTGGCTAAGAGAGGTTGCCAAGTGGCAAATATCACTTAACAAGTGGGATTCCACTTGGATTGAAGAAAGAACTCCTTTCCCTTCTAGCTGTTGTTGCCAACACCACAAGGAGAGAAAACTGGCCATAACTTTTTCTTCTCTTCACCAAAAATAGTGATTCTAGTCTCTAAATTTAAGTTTGCCTGTTAGGCACCACAGGGAAAAAGAATTGGGCAAAAATAATTTCTCAATTAGGAGATAAAATTCATCAAATTTTTTTGGTTTAGACATTCTATAATGCTAACCCAAAAGTGAGTCAATGGCTATTTCTACTCCATTTCTTAGGTTTTTTAGCTACTTTTTGATGCTGGATTATGCTTAACACCTATGTGATCATGTGTGTGATGTGTTTGTGGCATTAAGATGGCATCTAGAGGTCTACAGAGGAGGAGGAAAGCTACCATTAGCACTAGCCAGTGCGCTGTTCTTATGGATTCAAGGGACTCCATCATAAGTAAGTGGACTTAGAGGATTTCTTTCATGCCATTTATGGTATAATGATATTGGAAATGAATTTAAGGATGGCTAATTATAAAGATTATCTTAGGAAAATCTTTAGTAAACATATCAAAAGGTGGAAATGTGCATTTGAAATGTTAAACTTTAGGCCTAAAATCCTTGCTTGTCGTGACTTGTTCTAGGACCTATAATGCTTAAAGGATGGATGAAGATGGTAAAATAGCCTATTGGTACTTCTAAGTGTGAGTGTATGTGTTGTGGGCTTGAAAATTTAATACATGGTATGATTCAAATAAGTACTTGAGATAAATTCCATGTTGAAAACATAAATTGGTGGTTTGAATTATTAATTTGATATGGTTTTATGGCCTTTACTAATGAAGTGTATATTGCATATGC
>CANXYI010285270.1:0-13319 GCA_948208565.1 Hura crepitans | reverse complement strand
AAATTTAAGAAGAACTGAATCAAAAGAACCAAATAGGCTAAACTTCTATATATTATACATTTTTATAAATAAACATAATGAAAAACATTATTTTAAACCAAAGTGATGTCATTGTTAAAAGCTAAATTAGTTTGATTCCTTTGACTTTTACACTCTAAGAATCGAGATAATTAATTAAATTGAATTATCATCCAAAAATCTAATCGAATAGATTGAATTGTCAATGATTCGGTTCGATTTTTTCCAAATTTTTCTTTAATTGTTAATTATGAAACATAGGTTATAGAGGTTGAATTCCTTATTACCAATAAAACAAATGGAGTTTCCTTAATATTTTCATTTCTATGCAAATAATTATAACTAGCTTAGAGAGGATAGAATAAGCACCAATTTGATCTTTTGATCCCATCTGCTAGTTTAAACCCTAATTCTCTTTTAATTCTACCAAATCTCTACCATATTCCCTTGATATAATTTCTTTAATCAGAGTCTCATTTAAATGAATGAATAACTCCTCTTATCTATCTAGCTTGAACTAGAAGAATGTCTATATCTTAGTGCCTTCTAGTTCTAAGAAGGGGTATTAACAACCTTAACTTCTCATAAAGCTCTCAAGATCACAAAAACAACTCTAATTCTATCTTATTTCTTTTTTAATATATTATTCATACTTTATAATTTTGTATATTGATTTGCTTATCTCCCTTTTCCCCTCTTAATATATTGGTTTTTCACCACTTTAAAATTTGATTTAGTCTTTCCTTTCATGCATTGGCCATACAAAAATGCTCAAACTCTAATTTCAACCATGATAGTGTTATCACGCCCAATAGTATCTTAATAAAAAAGGATTTTTCCTCATTTAATTTCATTTTGTCTCTCAAAGTTGAACAACATCTTTTTTAACATTTTGATTTTGAAGAATCAATTCCAATCTTTAGACTTATAAGTTTACCTATGCTTTAATAATCTTTTTCTCTCTCCCTCACTTGAATTTTCGTTCTTATAGATATTTTTAAGGCGGATTTTTTTTTTGGAATTTTTGGGTAAGAAATCCCAAATTTTCTTGAAGTACATATGGTATTTTCCTCTTTTTTACCATCCCATAGTCACATTTTTTTAATTTAATCTCTAATATATTTCTAATAAATCCTTCTTTATGTTGCATTCAATTGTTTTCAAATAATTTATCATTTTATTTTTATTTTTATTTTTTGAGTATATATTCTTAATTAGTTACTTAATTTAACTCTTTTAATTTAATTAAAATTAAAATAATTAAATTATTGGACTTAATAATTGTTACATTATTAATGCATACTAATCTCATTTTTTTTATTGCTTAGGAACAAATTCCTATTTATTCTTTAAATTTATATATCTTCATAAATTATATCACTTGCTCTATCTTTTTAAATTCTTTTAAAAAATTACATTTAGACTTCTAGTCAAATGTTTAATCTTGAATTTCAAAATTTCTCCCAAAATTTTTTTATTTTAAATCTCTTTTTAAATCCTTAAACAATACTATATATGTTGCTTTGCATAGTCTGAGTCAAATACTTTAAATTTTGATACAAATTTTAGTTCCAAATTATCTCATTTTAAAACCTCAAAATCTCAAGGCCTTACAAATCTTGTAGTATAGAATGAATAATGTCATGTAGAATAAAGCATTATTTGACTAATCCTCCAATTCTCAGACCCTATAGTCAAATTGGCTTATAAGAGTTATGTTAACTTAAGAGGATGAATTCGGGTTTAAGTTTGCCATTTATTATTTAAGCAAGAAGTTTTTACTTTATGAAGAGAAGTATGTAGAGGTAAAAAAAAGATTCGTTTGTCTTTGATTTGGGCTTGAAAGAAGTTAAGGCATTACTTTTAGCCTTATAGGGTATAACCTATGGCTAAGCATGATTTGCTTCGACATCTTCATTATGCTCCTTCCTTGGTAAGAAAACTGAGTAAATGGTAGACATTGTTGTAGTAGTTTGATATTGAATATATCATCCAAAAATCTATAAAAGGAAGAGCAGTGGCTGAGTTCTTAGGATAATAGCAAATTAAGGGTGATCAATATGAGTTCAAGTTTCTTGATAAAGCTTTGGATGCCATTATAGAGAAAGGATGGATAGTATACTTTGACGAAGCAACCAATAATAAATGAGCTAGTGAAGGATTTATTTTGGTTACTCTAGGGGGTAAAGTGATTCGTTTATGAAGAAGCTGAATTTTTTAGCCACTAATAATGTAGCATAGCCTAAGGTATTTATCTTTGGTTTAGAAGCCAAAATGGCTTTAAGGTTAAAGACATGAAAAGTATATGGGACTTAATAATGGTTATACATCATGTTTTAGGAGAATAGGTGGTAAGAGAAGATAAGTTGGTTTTATATGTAGAATTTTTAAGTCAATTAATCTCTAAATTTGAAGTTTACACTTTTCACCATTCAGTAAATGAAGAGAATCAGATGAAAGATGCATTCACAACTCTAGTCTATATATAGGAAAATTCGAAGGGTGCAAAGATGAAACAAGTTTTATTGTCAAGTTCTAATAGACCATACTTTGAGAAAGATCAGACTATGATGATGGAGATTTGACATATAATGGTATTTAGAAAAATGGGTTTATCCAAAAAATGCTTCTAGCAAAGAAAGAGTAGTGCTAAGGAAACTAGATAGATAGTTCACATATTACAAAGGTATTTATACAAAAGGATGTTCGATGGGTTGTAATTCAAATATATAGATCAAGTAGAGGCTAAAAGGATCCTAGAAGGGGTACATGCATGATGCTCTATAACTCACATAAATAGGCTTAGTTGAGTGAAGAAGATCCTAAGGTAAGGATTTTATTAGTTGACTATAGAAACAAACTTTGTAGAATTTGTCAAGAGATGTCAAAAGTGTTAGATGCATATAGATATAAGGCATCATCCTCTTTTAGAGCGACACAAATTTAATAACACAATGGCCTTTTATAGCTTGGGGGTATCATTGGAGAGATGAGGCTGATAGCTTCAAATAATCATATATACATTATTGTAGTGATTGATTATTTCTCAAAATGGGTAGAAGTTATTTCCAACTACAATGTAGGTGCAAAACAAATGGTTTAGTTCATAAAAAAGCACCTCATTTGTGGATACTATAGGATTTGACATCTCATGCTCTTCAGAACATTAAATGGTCTTAATCTCTAAACATGGTATGGATTTTTGAAAATAGAAAACAAAAATTTAACTCTAATTAATTTGAAGAAGCTTATCATTTTCTTCTAGCCAATCCCGCTTTCTTGACTTTTCTTCAAATCGGGTTATAGCAAACTATAATGATCATCTCTAAGAACACCTTTAAAGTAATCCATGTGAGAAAAAAAGTCTAAGAATTCTCTAAAAGTGGTGATGGAAGTTGGCTCCTTAGGGGCTAATAAAGGAGGAGGCTAAAATTGTAGAGAGAAAAAGGAAGAAATAGAAAAGTGTGTAATACTTTCTCATGTTGCTCGAATATTTAAAGGGGTTTTTATACCCTTTTTTCATTCAATTCTAGGTCAAAATGGTAATCCTTTTAACTTTTAAAAGGCTAAATTAATTGGGCCTAACTAAACTTATTTTAATGGGCCCTTTTCTGCTATGGGTGCATAGGGCATTTCTATTCTATTCACATAGGGTTTTCTATTTTGTATTCCTACTTCTTTGACTCCAAGACCAATAAGCCTTTTCTTTTTTCTTTCTTTAGCCCTAGTGACATCTAACTTTATCAAATATCATGCATTTTTACCATGAACTTGAATTCTCAATGTGTGTGACCCTTTGGGCTTTTGAAACATGTTGGTAATTTGTAAGTGAATCAGAATCCTAGTAAAGCTGGAATTTTATGATTTCAAAATTTTGAAATTATTATTACTTCTCAATTAATAAATTACTTAAGTACAACTCAAAAGAGATATCTAGCCATGATTCATGACTACCTAATTGTCAAAAGGTCGATGGTTTGACTATTATACCCTTTAATAGTTAGTTATTGTGCTATTACTCCTTTCTCTACACTTTATCACATTCAGGTTTAAGCAGGGACTTTTGTCAACTCAATGCTTAATTAATTATGTTTAATAAAGCCTTAAATATATTAATTATAGTATTTATTTCTTTATTTCCAAAATGGCCTTATGAATCTCATTCACACTTGCATCTTATTTTGGCCAAAGATTTCTGAATAATGATTTATACTAGAATTGTGAGATAAACTCCTCATTATAATCTAGGCAGGTGAGTCCTTCATTGATCACTTAACTACCTTTAAGTATCTCATGCTATACTATATCTCCTAGCAATGTATAATTCATGATGAAGTAAAAGCACCGAAGTTAGTATGTAGCACTTGATACTTAAGATACCTTAGTTATCTCAAGTCTAAGGATACTAGCACTATAGATATGAAGAGGTGCGCATAGATTCTATATCCATGTGAAGATCTTGTGTTAGGTCTCTAATGAACTTGTTTCTCAAACAAGCATCCATATGTTAATTCTAAGCATCAGCAAGCCTATAGCTTGTGAGAATTATACCTTAACCTAGTCAATGAGTATAACATGTACTAATCTATCAATATTAATAATGTCCCAACTTGTTAACCCTATGACTAGGGATAATTTTTGTATTATCATATTTGTATGTAATAGGAATCTCATATCATAAATACTTAATGATTTCCTCTATGTTATGATTTTATACCAAGGACTTTATTACAAATTTTAAGATAATTATCAAGCAAATGAACTAATATAAGCACTATGAAATAAAGAATGCCTTTTATTATTAATAAATTTTCAATGTACATTAAATATCCCTATTACATATCTGCTCTATAGTATACAACAAATAAATTCAAGGTTTCACACTAGGTAATTTCTAATAATGGGTACAATTCAATGTAATGCTCGAGAATCTTGAGCTTATGAATAGTACTTCTTGAGATGTGAATAGTATTTTGAGACTTAGGTAACACTATAGACATCAAATGGAAGCATTAATCATAATATAATTTTGGGAAAAATTTGGAATAAAAACAAAGTCATTAAGCTAGTTAAAAATAGAAGTAAAGTTTTTATGATAGTGTTTTATGAATAGCAACCTAGTTAAAGCTAAATCATAAAATATTATGTTTTAGCTCAAATTGACCTGAGAATGATGCAAAATATTCCAAATAGTACATTTGTATTGGAATTGGAATTTTTGAATATCAAGAAGTATTTTACAAAAATCAAGATAAAATTATCAATTTAATTCATTTTTAGAAGGTTTTTGAGTATTGTTTGTTCGGGCCTTTTAGGTATCATTTTAAGTGATTTTATGGGACTTTAAAAGATGTTAATTGAGGTTATAAATTAAGGGAATAAATTTTTAAAAGGATAAAAAGGAATTGTGAATAATTGGAGCCATTGGATCTTAAATGGGAGAATTTGGACCTTTGTATTAGAAGAGCTATATAAGGGGTCAATTTGGCTTATTTTGGTCAAACCTTGAATAGTCCTCATCTTTCCTAACTCCCTAATAGCCGATGGAAACTCTTTTCTCTCCTTTACCATTTTTTTTGTTTCTTTCCTATATTAAACACCCTAAATTGACATCTAAGCCTTAATTAGAAGGATTTTAAGCATTCTAATTGTGACTAGAGCAAGAAAGAGGGGTTAGAAGTGGAAGATTTAGAGATTTAGAGGTTTCACAAATAGTAACCCTCTCTTATGTATGTTGTTCTTTTAAGGTTTTTACATTTTTCTAAGATGCTATAAGGACCCAATAAAGGTTTTCTTACATTGTTTTGAGTATTAGAAGTGTAAAGATTTTATTATGGATTTTGAGTGTGTTTAAGTTATATGTTTGTAGAGAAAGGAAAATCAAGCAAATGAAAGGGGAAAGATAAGGCTTAAAGGAGTTTAGTGGTGTATTTGGCAACCTTTGTAACTGTATACAAAACTAAATGTGCATTTGTTTGTGAATTGGTTCATTAAATTATGAGTATCATGATATAAATATGAATGTGTCGTAGTTATAGGTAGTTAACTACATTGAATAAATGTTTAATATATGAGACACTTTACTGGATCTAGTTGCCGAAAATGAATAAAGAGTGTGCACACAAGCATGCTATCCAAACTATTACCTCTTAATGTATTAAAATGTGTTTATATTTATTCTTAATAAATGCTTTGTTTATGAAAATGCAAGTTAATAAAAACTTTTCAAAAACTTGATTTAAAAACAAATTTGGGAATCCTCATGTCAAAAATCTACCAACATAATGGCTATACTAGGATACTATCCTAAATATAAATAGTAACCTACATTAAAAACAAACACTTTTATATCATTTAAAACCCAATTCACCACTTTTGTGATCCTTTGATCACTCTATATCAATCAACAACACAAATCAAAAATCTCAACCTCAGAAAGAGATATCATAAAAGTCAAAACAATTTTAAAGAACTTAAACAAGATTACAAAACCATTAACAACCTCATATTTACATTACAACATAGTTTACGCCCATAACTTAACATGTACAATATATGACTGCTTCTTTTTATACATTTCAAAATCAAGTATATACAACAAAACTATACAAAAATATCGTCTTTACTAGTTAGTCTTGATGTCTTGAGGCTTTGGCTCAATTATTCTCCTTACCTACACATCGTAAAGAAAAATGATGTGTTAAGAATTAACTTAGTGGTGTAATCAAAATAACTTTTGCAATAATATCATACCATTATTGAGTATTATCATACAGACATAAATAAACAAAATTTTTGATATGTATAATCCAATGCATAACATGTATATATGTTGTAACATAATAAACATAACATAAATCATATGCTAACATGAAAATCACATTATATGTACACATAAAACATACTTATTGTACATGATAAAATCCATATTCCAATTCCAATAAATTCATTTTATCATGCCTATATTAAGAGAACACATATCCTATGGATAATAGAAGTGGATAGCCAATCTCCATGAACTTGAAGGTCTATCTACCAACGTGGATCTAAAGATCAAACATAACATGAGTCTTATAACACCCTTACTTAATTCCCTAAGAAACCTGATAGGAGGTGCAACTTCCCACTAGATCACCTATCTTGAAATTTCTTCAGCCCATATTCTTTAACACTTATTGACTTATTTATTTAATGGATAGATTGCCTAAGTCTTTAGTTTAACCTTTAATCATTATTATTCAAGATATATTAGACATAAAAATCCATTTTACAAACAATAATTGATTCTCTAAAAATTTGGACAGTACAATAGCTACTCGGATGACATTTCCTAAAAAAATATACCTATGAAAAGCACTTCTAATAAAAGTTCATTACACCTATCACTCTCTAGACTGTTCTAGTCCTCTAATATCATTATCATAAATGTCACAATCATCGTATAGGGCCTCAAGTCCACAATCATCAAAACTCAAAAAATAAAACCATTTAGATAAAAGGCCTTTATATAATCCACAACTTTAACCTTAAAATTTATAGACATTCGCAGCATCTAAGCTAGCTAAGCCCAAAACTATAGTATTTACATGAGTGCTTATTAATGAACCCTAAAAATATAAAAAATATACCCTTATCTTGTTGACACTGCTACATTGTGAAAGTTATAGAGGCTGTTCAGCTACTTTCCTACTGCCTGCACATCGAAACATTGATATGTTGAGTATAAAACTCAGTGGTGAATTTGATGTAGTAAAAACATTTTATGCAACACACATGCATATCACACATGTCCTAAATGTATAATGCATTATATGAAGTCCATGTTATGACAATAATATTATTTTATTATCCAATCACATTATTATATTAATCTGTCTCATATTCTATCTCATTATTTCATTTATTACTTTTGTGCCATCCTATGCTTTTATTTATTGTCTCATCAACATTAATTGTCATATTTTATTTTAATACATAGGCCTAACTAGGTAGATGAAATTTACAAATACTGGACAAAAAGGGAAATAAATATTATGCTGTGGCCCACTTTTTAGACCTCACTATTTATACTGACCTGGTGCAATGGCCTAGCCAGTGGACCTCACTTATTGCACCGACCTGGTCTCTGGTCTAACAATAGGGACCCAAAACTCCCCAGTATTAGATAAATAAAAATGTTATAATATCATCATATCATCCATCCATCTATGCAGTGGCCCAACTTGTAGACCTTAGTGGTTGCACCCACCTGGTATGATAATAGGGGTTTGTCTATACCAGATAGAAATATCAACATTATACTATGTAGTGGCTTAGCTGGTGAACCTCAGTTGCTACACTGACCTACTGCAGTGGTCTAATTACTAGGACCTCAACGGCTGCACTTGCCTATATCATCATACTGGTAAAGGCCTAAAGGACTAGTACCTGTAGCAGCTGCAAACCCCTAGTTGATCGATCAACCCATCTAGTGGGTGTCTAACTAATGGATCAATTATTAGTTAATTATTTTTATTCCATTATAGATCATTTGTTTAATTTATTTCCAAGTGATTGATACATAGTTATGAGCCATTCTAATAGTCTATTTTTAGTCGAACAATTATGGGCCACTTTTTATACTGGATAGTTATAGGTCCATTTTTATATTAGACAGTTATATGTCTACTTCCTGACAGTTCTAAGTCCCTTTTTATGCCTATGTCATGCCATTGTTACAAATCCTATTATGTGTCCATTTTAGGTTCCAATTACAGGTTATCTCTAAATGTCCATTTTTCTTAAGATGGTTATGGGTCAAATTCCATTTTTGGGACACTGTTATAGGCTAATTACCACTGTTTACTGGGTATTTTCTCATGCCATTTCAAGTCATTGTTTTATGCTATTGTAGGCTATATATAAACTCATTTCATTCAATAAAATAAGGCAACAACATTGGCCTTGCATTGCCATCAAGATCAAGTATCTCACATATTCAATTTACATACCAATTTTAGGCACCCTTTAGGTCACTTTTTAGGCCCTTTTTTAAGTCACTTTATACCATTTTGTTCATGCCATTTTTACACCAATTCTTACACCAATTTCTTACCATATTGTCAATACTATTACTTAGCATACATTGTAGCATATTCATCCACATCCTCTCACACATTCCATGCCATATTCATTCCATACACCATAGTATTCTTAAATCAAATCATATCACATAGACACACCATACACCATATGACACACACATACAATGCCATGCATACATGCCATACTTCTCGACCAACACTTGCTCATGATCACACATATGCACATTCTTACATTTCATCACATAAACATATACATATCATATTTCTACCATACACACACACATATGTACACATAACATACCACACATGCCATGTTATGTCGTCATGCACACACCTCTCGACCATTCCATGATCATGTACACACATGAACTTTTCTCACCCAATTCACATACATATATTCATATTCATGCCATACATGCCATTTCTCATCATTTCCACTAAGATCACACACTATGCATGCCATAACCTCGTGGTTACACCTCTCGACCATATCAAGCCCATGACCAAGCATATATTTTTCTCCCTAAATTCACATCTAAATCATCATTAACACACACAATTAACATTAAACCATTCTTATGTCCATATTTCCCATACAATAAATGATTAATCCATGAATTCCATACATATAATTATGGCATTTCATGATCACACACATTAGGGCATATCCAAATTATATCAAATTCACATACCTAGATTAATTCCAAGTCTTTTATCACACTTTAGAAGCCTTAATTCCTTTGTTCTCCTTGATTACACCTTATGCCTATATAACACACTTCCTAGTGTAAAAAATTCATAAAAAATATACAAGGCTCAAATTGAGAAAATAAAAAACATAGGTAGTCTTAGAATTATGTAAGCTACTTAGGACTAAAATAAAAAGTGAGAAAAACCACTTACACTTTAACTTGAATTCTTAGGCAACCTTATTTATAAATTGAATTTGAGGGAATTTTTTCCACTTTTAGGAATGGCAATGGTGCCTACAAGCTCTAAGGATCAATTCTTACATAATTATAGGGATTTTTAGTGGTGGAATGGTAGAGAATAGAGGAAGAAAAGAAGCAAAAAAAGGGGGGATTTTAGGGCTGGTTGGCATTGGTTGCTAAGGAGGAAAAATGGGGGAGGAAGAAGGCGGAGGGTGAGGTGGCAATATGAGAGTCCATGTGGCAATAAAAGGGTATTTATAATGGTGAGTGTGTGCCTCGAGTGGTGACACGTGGCACCCGAGCACCCTGAAAAATCTCAATTTTAACTAAAATTTTGGGAAATTTTAAAAATTCAGCTAAACCTCTAAAAATCATCATGTTTATTCTAAAAATCCTTTATTGGGCCTATTTAGGGCCTCATAAAATTTCACATCAAAATTCCATTGACAAGTTAGTTAACTAATTCCTCAGAAAATCGAGAAATTTCAAAAAATTAATAAATGACCTCAAAAAATTAAAATTCCTTTGCTAATGAACTCAGTGGAATTTCAACCTTTAGAGTATGATATTTTCAAATCTTTCCGGGCATATCTTGAGTCATTTTTGGCCCAAGTCCATATGAGGCTATGATTCACTAGGTTATGGCCTAAAATGAATTATTGGTTCAACTAAAATTTTAAATTCATTAATTTACCCATTTTTTTGCCTTTTAAAGTTTTATGACCAACAAACCCCTTCTCGAGCCTTGTGAAGGTGTCCTAACTCCTTACAAGTACTGTTCAAGTCTCGAAGGTGCTATTCATAAAGCCCTGATTTATGGGTGTTACAAGTTTAAGACTGAGCATAGCATGAGTCTAAGGATAAAACACATGGTGGCTATTGCGACCATTTATAGACTCAAAATTCATCTTCTAATGTGAATCTAAAGATCTAAAATAAAGGCCTGTAGGTCAAACATTTAGTGGACCTATAAACTGAACCAATATCAATAAAGGCACTAAAGTACTCTAGCAGTTGCTAATGAACCCCTAGTTATTCAGTTAACCTATTCAAACTAGGTTGCAAATCATATAGGTGATTAACTAGTTTGTTTAGTTACACCATCTTAATTAAGCTTAAAATAGCTTATAATTACTTTTGTTTAGGCAACTAATGTCTAAAATGGGAAATTGTGTTATTACTCTTATTTTTCTGATCAAACATATTATTTCATGCAAAAATCACATATCAAGTCATACTTTATCATGAGATGTTGATAAAATATTTATCAAGTCATACTTTATCATTAGATCGATTACACATACTTCTTAGAGTCAAAATGCACCATGGAGCTTGACTATACCTTTCCCTTCTCTTTATCATGAGCCCTCTCTAATTTCGTAACTGTCTATAATAGGCTCAATATATAAAAATCTGTATAAAATTGATAGAAGCATAAAACAAGAAACTAAAAGCATAAACATAACCTTGGGCACCTCAGGAATATGGGAAAATGTCAAACTTTGAAAAATCTTACACGATCAACCTTGAGTTACTATTTATCGAGATGGAAAATTGAGCTTTTCTTTGATTTGTTGAAATTTGCATGAGAATCGAGGTATACGAGCTGTAGAGGTGTAGAATCAGGCCTTGGATATCAAGAATCAAGCTAAACTTGAGAATTAAAGAATCAAAAATGGGGTTTTGTTTTTCTCTCTTGGGGCGTCGACTGGTCATGGGAGGAAGGTGACACTATTCCTCCTTTGACAACCATTTGACCCCTTTTATATGGCCTTTTTTTCCAGCCATATTTAGCCTCATTTTTGACATCCAAGACACCTTTAAAATTTGATTAAATCAAACCTCAAAAGCCTTTAAAATCCATGCTTAAAAATTAAGAAAAATTGATTAAAAACATAACTTTTAATATTACTTGATTTTAGTAAAAATACTTTTTGATCTCTAAAAATTCCAATTCTAAAACCCATAGCCTAGTTAGAATTTTTGAGTATTAGGTTGTATTAATCCTAAAATTTTTTTAGCAACTTTTCAAATATTTTACGGTTCAGCTAAAACTAGGTCACTATTAACATTATCGTAAAACTTTACTATCATTTTTAACCACTTAAATGACTTTGTTTTGACTTCAAATTTCATCCAGAATTATGTTATAATTAATACTTCCATTCAGTAAAATTAGTGTGACCTGAAGTCTAAAAATACTATTCATATCTTGAGAAGTAATATTCATAACATAAGGATTTTTTTAGGCATCACATAATAGTTGGTAAATGATGAATTAAAGTGATTAGTGTATGGGTTATGTAAGCATCTGAAGTCTATGATATGGTTATAAGTAGATGTTATACGTTAAATTGCTTAAATTATATGCTAAGTAAGTTGATGGCATGGAAGGTGTGCTTAAACTTGATCCTTGTATAAAAAGATGATAACAATGTACAAAATGATATGTTGGCATGTAATAATCTACGAATATTTAATGTTAGGATAAATAGATGCATAGGCTGAAACATTAGGCTAAGGTAATAATTTCATGTATATATGTTAGGATGTATATGTAAGTGTTTATGATATGGCTTAAGCATATTAAAGTTATGAAAGTTGGGTATATGTGGATAATCTATGGTTTATGCTTTTGGCATGTAAATGAGTATAGAGATAAAAAGTTATGTAATCATATGGGTATGCATATGAATGGCATAAAGAGCTAATGCGAAATAAGGTTAAGTGATGATTATGGTATAGTTATATGCTATGATGTTTTTATAATTGTATATGATTAGCATAAGCATATTTGAGTAATGAAAGTAATAAGTAACTTGAGAAAAGAAGTTAATGGAATGTTTACAAGAGTATGTATGATATGGATAAGAAGATGCATTTGTATAAGGCATAGAATAAGACAAAGATATGAATTTCAATTTATGTGTATGAATTGCTATAATGTATGTTATGCACATGGCGTGGCTGAATGGCCTATATGAGTCATGGCTTCTTGATCTTTTTATGAAGTTTGGCCTATTGACCTAATATATGCTTTTGATGATGCTTAACACATCCATGATCATATTAAGGAATGATATAATTCTAAAGACCTATATGATTAAAATTATGAACTAAAAGTAATAAATGTTAGGATGTATGTAATTATGTGGAATGTAATTAATGCCTAATGCCCATTTGAATGTAGACAACCTATTTTGGATAGTTTGACCAGTCTACTAGGGAGATTACCACCTACGATGGCACTTTAGTGCTTATCTTAGGCATTTAGGTCATTATATTT
>CANXYI010285202.1:0-10000 GCA_948208565.1 Hura crepitans | reverse complement strand
ATGTCATTATAGTACCAAGCGAATAGCTTTTTATATTTCCTTAACACTTCTTTGATCAATTTACTTTCTTCATAGGATAAATCATGTATTAGTAATATGATCTTAGGGTTTTATTCATTTCTTAAATTAAATGCAAATGTGTGGGTAGGTTAATATTTCATGTGCTTATTAGATAATCATCATAAAGCCTAGTGCCATCAGGTAAGAAGTCAAATAAGTAAGAAAAATTAGAATTAACTTATTAATCCTTGAGGTGAACATATCATCATAAAAAAATCTAATGGCAAAAGGAAATCTTTTAAAGCCCCATCCACTATATTATCTAATCTATTATTCATAAAATCTTTAATGAAATCTTGAGCGACAATGATCACATCTAATTTTATAATCTCTTTGGGCCTTCGATCCTCTAAGGTTAAGTATTCTAGTAATCAAGATCTTCTCTTCATTACCTCTTAGCTCTTCTCTTCTTCAATTAGTTATGATATCTATAAAGATTTTGATTTGGCTTTAAGTAAGCATTTATTTGTATAGCTTTGGGTGAGCCAGTATGAGAATTACTACTCCTAATAGAGAAATCAGTTAACTTATTTCCTTGTTTAGGCAGTTTGTTTGTATCTTTGTATCTCAATCCTCTCCTATGTGTTTAACCTTTGAAATATGGGAAAGTGGGAACTTCTTTATAGTTCTTACCTAAACCCATTCCTATAAAGAATTTAGATCTTTTCATGATACTTGATATGTGAGGATCCATCTTGTCTTCATATATATAATGGCTACATGGAATCCTGATAATGGAGATTGTTCTAAATTTAAGCTTATAATGGTGTTACCTATAGCTGAAGTTTTTATCTCCACTATTTTAATGTTTAGAGGGAATTTGATCATTTAGTGAACTCCACCTAGTTTATGGAACAACAGACACCCTAGAAGTATAGCAAAAGTCACTTTTATATCTAAAACAGTAAAAGTAACTTTGCTTTCAATTAGTCCCACCTTACCCAGGTGGTAAAGGTTCCTTCGACATTATGTTTGGTATCATCGTAAATGCAAATTACCATCTTAAATACCTCTAAATCTTCTTTTTTAGTTCAGGAGTTCTAATAAGCCTTGATGGTATAACATTTATGGTAGAATTATCATCTACTATAGCACATATTATGTGTTTTCCTTTGACTTCAACTTGAATGTATAAAGACTTATTATGGTATTTTCCTTCTATCGAGAGGTTTTTATCAGAGAATGAGATAAGTCCTATGGTTTTATTTACAATGGAATTAACCACTTCTTTTAGTGTGTAGTAGTTTTAGTACACATGGCATTCAAGGCCTTTACTAAAGCTTTTTTATGTTTCCTAGAGGCTATCAAAAGATCCCATGCACTTGCATGCATTTGAGTTTTCTTTAACTACCTAAAAATCAAGTCTTCCTCTTTTTCCTTTGGTAAGACATCTTCTTTTTTGGCTTCCCTATCTTTCTCTTTCTTTTTTGGCTCTCTATCTTTCTCTTTTTCCTTTATTCCCTCTATCTTTTTTTGTTTTAATGGTAGCAAATTAGGTATTCATGCTTCCGTCTAATGCCTTGGTATGCACTTCTAGTATCTAAGCTAAGAACTATTTTAATTCTTTATTAACTAACATAATAGCTAGCGAATTTCTTATCATCCATCCACCTCTATTCCTATTCTTTATAGGTTAAGAATATATCAAAACTACATTGCATTTTACAAAAAAAAAAAAAGCTATTTTTAGCATAGGTTTGACTATATGTATATGTGTGAATAATCAAAACAAACCATAATGAACAATGTCCTTCCAACATTATAACTTCCATACAAGTGTAAATGTGAATACTACTAGTTGGCTTTAATTTACACATCAACTAGGACATATGAGTTCTACTCATAGATTGCTACCTATTTGAATTTGAATTCTAGGTAGTTGAGTTTATTTGAAATAAGTCATAACTTTTTTTATATTAAATGGAGAAATAATTGACTTCCCTTAGAACTCTAAAGAGGTTATGGATAGAGTTCAAATTAAACTTAACTAGGGAAAGTTCAGATTCATCACAACAATAGGGCACCTAAGGGTGGATCTAAGGCTTATCTTATATAAGGCTTAAGGTTTAGACATGAACTAGGATGGAATGTAACCATATGCATTAAACTACTTGAAAGCTGGAGCATTTCACAGCATCTAAAAGTGTAAACACTTAAGGTTTCAAAGTTTAATGCAAGTCCCTACATATAGAATGATGAATAAGTTTTTGAAGCCAACATATTTGGAGAAGTGTGATATTACTTCTCCCTCGTGGAGTCGCCACTATGAACTGGATAAGCTCATAACAAGGGGATTGTCTGGAGTTGCCACCAAGAATCAATAAACTTGGCATAAGTGTTATAAATTGAGATAGGGACCAAGCCATCCATCATCAAAGAACTGGATTCGTGGTTAACACTTAATCATCATATGTCTAGTAATCAGTGTGCTTTTCAATGCAATGCAATTTTTTAAGATCTAGAATTCACATCAAACACATAAACATTGCAATAAAAATAAATAAAAAATTTGTAATAAAAAATTAATGAAACATTCACATAGATTCTTATAAAAAATTATCAAAACAGAAAGTGTGATTGAGATTCTGAGATAAAAACCCAATAATCAAAGAAAAAGGAATTGATAGGCATATTTAATGTCATTAGATGAAAACAAACAAAAATTCCTAAAGCCACTAGGAAAAAGAAAATGTAAAGTGAAGTATGGACAACAAGTGTCATGTATAAGTGTGAGCAAGTAATAACTTTCTCTAAAGAGGACAGTGTAGCACTATGGCCGCACAGGGTAATGTATTGATATTTTAAATATGGCCTAGAAGTACTAAAAGGGATAGTCACTACTAATCGAACAAGGTATGTGTAGAGATTATGTATTTTTACCAAGGACGAGAGTGGTTAGTGGAGTCACCACCTGACCTCTACACCAGGACCTCTAATCTTCTACACCAAAAAGGTTTGAAATTTCAGATCTTATTTATGTCCTAATAATATGTTGTCCATGTATATTGTAATTTTTATCAATCCCTTATCATTCAAGCATGCATTAGATTTAAAGCATTTATGTCACTTTTTTATCTGAAGAAAGTAAAGTGCAATATTTAAAGAATGCAATAAAGTAAATTATACATCCATAAAGTGGGTTATTAATTGATTGTTATTTAACCTGACAATTACCCGTAATTCTATAGAAATTAGCAATAATTGCCTAACTCCCATCTCTAAGAGATTAGCCTTTATTAAAATACATTTTCCATGTGACTTTTGATTAAGAAAATACAAATCCATTTGGTTAGAAAACACTAATTACTTATGTATAAAATTATTTGATGTGAAAGTTAGGTTTTAGAGTGTAAAACAAGTTATTTACTAGCTATTACAATCCAAAAGGAAGCAAAGAAGTGCAAATAGTACAAAGCCAAAGGAATAAGCTAAAGTCCTAAAACTGGCCTGCTTTAGCATTGTTAGGTCCGTACAGACATAGGGGTAATGGTGCTTAGTTCGTGCAGAACTTTACCAAGGAAAGATTAAGTCCGTCTCATACTTTTACTCTAGTGTGAAATCCAATCATCAACTCAGAAAACATTAAAGTCAAATAAATTAGATATGAACCATTAACATGTGAATGAACACCAAAATCATAAACACATTCAATATAGATACACCATAGATTATAAATCACGGCAGTAAGGTACAGTAAGGGATTATAATACAAACTATCATTCATAGGTCCATGTGGACATGTGACCCTCGTAACAAGAGGTCCGTACAAACTACCAAACCTAATTAACATACATATAATAAAGTCGTACGAACTAACATAATTATTTGCCTTTAAAGAAACTAGGTCCGTGTAGAAATAATTTCATATAAGGTCAAATTTATACAATGAAAGTAACTTCTCATAGCATGCCTAATGCTAAGTACAGACATCAAATTCACAATTTGTATGTCTTATATGATTAGCCTACTCATCATTAATGAGAATGGGGATAACAAGGTATCACCTCATAAATTGATCATCTCAGAGATCATTGGCTCATAGAAGATATAGAAAACGCATTCACGAACCTCATATATTACTTGTGTAAAAGAATCTCCTTGAGCACTAGCACAAAGGCCTTTTTATACATGTGAGGATGGTTGAATTCTTCCTTATTACAAGCCTCACCAAGCTTCAATGCCTCCTACTACTAGAATCATGGTAATTATGGTTTTTTAGTGTATGTCTTTTTTTCGAACCTCTTTTCCTCCTTAAAGAGAAGTATTTATATTTCGTTTCTATGTTTTTCTACTCATTTTCATTAGGAGAAAGTCCTAATCCCTTTTGGATTTTGATTCCTAAACTAAATAGGCAATGTTTAAATTCAGAGTCTGTTTCCATCAGTAAGTCTGTGCAAACTTATTCTTGATGGTCCATGCAGACCAAAGCTTCTAAAGTGATGGTCTGTGGTCTTCATGGACTAGGTCCTAACCTACTTCTGTAGTTAATCCATGTGGACCAAGTATTTAAGGATGGTAGTTCGTGCAAACATAGGGCTCGAAGGCTTTTTATGCTATGCTCAAGAGCCGTCTCTGGTTATCATCATTGGTCAGGGTGAGGTGTCTATAATTGCCCCCACTTTAGTGTGTGCTGTGTAATGCATAAACTAGAATAGCACACAGCAAAGTACCAAATTTAGAAATACTTACCTGTGGGTGTACTTACTTAATATAGAGCTTCATCTTTACAAAAGCTTGCTAAACCTGAGTTGTATCTTCCTTTCAAAAAGAATTGATATTGTGAAGAAAACTACATTGAATGTGGGTGCCTGCTTGTCTTGGGTGAAGTGAAAATCCAACTAGGTCCACACATATTCCTATTTTGATGTCTCTAGATTGCCATCTTATGCTATCATGATACAGTTCTTACACTTATTAATTTTTTATCACATTTAAGGTTGTTTGACCGATAAGGTTTGATCGAATGGATAAAAACTTTGGATTGGCTTGTTAAGCTAAACCCTAAAACATAAATTAGACATGAAGTCAAATTTGGTGGATTGGCTTATTAGGTTGAACCCTATAACATAAATTGGACACAGAGTTAAATTTGGTGGATTGGCTTATTAGGCTGAACCTTATAACATAAATTGGACACGGAGTCGAATTTAGTGGATTGGCTTATTAGGCTAAACCCTATAACATAAATTGGATCTGAAGTTAAATTTGGTGGATTGCCTTATTAAGCTGAACCCTATAACACAAATTGGACACAGAGTTAAATTTAGTAGATTAGCTTATTAGGCTGAACCCTATAACACAAATTGGACACGGAGTTAAATTTAGTGGATTAGCTTATTAGGCTGAACCCTATAACATAAATTGGACCCAGAGTTGAATTTAGTGGATTGGCTTATTAGGCTGAACCGTATAACATAAATTGGACACGGCGTCAAATTTGGTGGATTGGCTTATTAGGCTGAACCCTATAACATAAATTGGACCCGAAGTCAAATTTAGCGAATTAAAACTTTAGTGTTAATCCAAGCTTAATGGATTGACCTTTGACGTTGTTTCTTAGAGGAAATTGAGCTTGGTAACTCTGAATTGATCCTGTAAAAAAGAAATAAAATGTCAATTTTGAGGGAAGAAGAATAAACTCAACCCTTTTGGATTGTGATGGTTCTAAGTCTGTGTGGACATCCACACATTAGTCCATGCATACTTATATTTAACTTTTATAGACTATCTTAAGTAGGTCCTTGCAGACTTGATATGTTATTGTATGTTCATACGGACTTAGCTATTTGAGGTCCGTGCGGACTTATAATGTCAGCAATATAAATGTCCCTTTTTCTTCTCTATTTCTCATTTCTTCCATTTTAGTCTTTCCATATTCTTTATTTTCTCTCAACAAGATGCTTTTACCATAGCCTCTTATGTAGGAAGTGATTCAGGCTCCTCTTCCTCCAATGGTGAGGATACACCTACTATGATCCTCTTTTTGTAAAGAGGAGGATCTGCACCCTCTCCTCCTCCACCAGAGGACATTTTTATGCCCACTTCGGTGGGTTTCATCCCGTCCGTAGCAATGAACCACTAGAAGAATGCAGCATCTATTAATGGCATTGCCTTTGGTGATTTGACCCCTCTTTTGGTAAATTTGACCCATCACGTGTGCTCTAAAGTGTACCTGCAGGTGAGTCTTCTCTCTTTATGTGTTTT
This sequence comes from Hura crepitans, assembly GCA_948208565.1. Lineage (NCBI taxonomy): Eukaryota > Viridiplantae > Streptophyta > Magnoliopsida > Malpighiales > Euphorbiaceae > Hura > Hura crepitans. The sequence goes on along the minus strand of CANXYI010285202.1, from coordinate 3,736 downwards.
CTATCATGTTTTCTTAGTTATTTTCATGCTCTTATGCCCTAAAAAGTTTCTAGTGTGATAGGTCCGTGCAGACTAAATAGGCTAGGGCTCGATAAGTCCATGCAAACTAAGTATTTAAGGATGTTGGTCCATGCAGACTTGCTAAACTTTCTCTTTGTTAGAATTATTCCCATAATTGCTTAGGTGATTTTATATGTGAAGTCTATACGAACTAAATGTTGACTATCTTTGATTTTAATTGGAGTCCGTGCGAACTTGATTTTAATTGATCTTGGTCCATGCGGACTTAAGTTTTGACTACTTTTAGTTCTTATGTTAGTCCGTGCAGATTTATTTTGCCTGCATCCTTTTGGTCCGTGCAGACTTTATGATCAGGTCCTGATTCTTAATTGCTTGCTTTTTTATGGACACATCTCAAGTGCGGGGGTACTCTTTCTGGTCCACAACAATGGTATTCTACTATGCTAATGATAGTGAAGAATAAGGTGTGCATGATGGGTTTCCAAACTTTCGTTGATCACCTTATAGGAGGGGATTTTTGCCATGACCTTCAAGCTTTATAGGCTTTGCTAGATGGGTGGATGGACACCACACATACATTCCACATGTCCTTTGGTGAGCTAACCATCATGCCATTTGACTGGGCGTTTATCACCAAGGCACCATGTATTGGTTGTGCCATTACTTTCGATGCTTGCTATCGACATCCTTCCCTGTGATTGCCAGAGGTGAAAGAATTGCTAGGATTTGTGCCTCAAGATCGAGCCAGTAGTATTCGTTGTACTAACCTTCAGGAAAGGTGGGGTGAAAAATCTCCCTCAAGTGAGCTAGAGGTAGATTAGTACATATGCTACTTTGTCCTGTACCTATTGGACACCACCTTATTTGTTAATGCCAATGGTACCATGAGTTAGAGCTTCCTCCCAGTGCTAATAGAGGTGGATAAGATAGGGAGCTAGAATTGGTGTAACTCCTCCTTGGGATGGATGTTTTAGAGTTTAGACATAGTAGTACGGACTCAAAAGAGTCATCGTTTTGTCCAGGGATTCATGTCTAGCATCCTGGTAAGCCAACTGTCTCTTTTTTCTTATTCCTTTTTCTTTTGAGATTTTATTACTAACTTGCTTTTATTTGTCATCTTTAGGTTTGGGCTTATGAGCTTCACTTTTTAGCTCATCCCTACAAGCTTGATGTGCCCAGACGTTACCCTGTGATAGATAAGTGGGTTCGGCGTACCTTAGGTCCATGGAATACAGCATCCTTAATGTAGCTTCAATAGTATCTCAACTCACATGCCTGGATGGATGTAAGTGATTCCTACGTAGAAAAACATTTCTTTCAATAACTGATTATACATTACTAACACTTACTTGTGTAGGTTGATGTAGCCTAGTGGGTCTTCCCTATTAATAAGCTGCCTTGCCCTCTGTATTTCATTTAGGGTTTGTCTTTCCACCATTTGTTATTGACTACTCCTAAAACATACTACTGGTTTCTGGGAGAGAGAGTAGTCAGTTGGCATTTGGGTCCTAATATACATCTCATCCCTCTGGACCCTCCTGAGTATAAGCTATTTAGGAGGTATATCAATGACTTGGACTTCATCTAAGAGATAACCGTCGGGATCCCTAGAGCAATGTTGGTGGAGGATGGTGATAAAGGCTATGTTCTATAGGCTGCATCTCACCTACTTCCTCGAGTTCCCTATACTTCTGGGCCTCTTCCTCCTCAGGTAAAATTCTTATGTTTTGCCATTTCTTTCATGATGTCTTTTAATCTTGTATGTTCTTATGTTGTAGCCCATGGCTACTCTTGGGGCTAGTCCCTCTTCCTTAAAAAAATGGCCAAGGGCTATATCCGGCTCCCTAAGTTCTCAGTTCTCACCTCCTCTAGCTTAAGCTTCAGGATCATCAGCTGGCCCGATGTCTTTTCCTGGTGAGGTGATAGGGACGCTTGCAGATGTACCCGAGTTGAGCTAAATGTGCTATGGCATTGATGGGGAACTTTCCTCTGCCAAGCTTTGCATTGAGGAGAGTTGGCCTATGACTTTTGAGCCCGAGGATACAACGCTAGTAAGATTCTTAATTCTACTTTTAGGGGGTCTTTTCTTTACACATGCCTAAAATCTTGCCTTTCTTGATTAGGTGAAGAAGGCTCCAGTGGAGAAGACTGCCCGGGTTATAGAGGCATTTAGGAGAGCCATGATTGATGAAACTCGGGTGTTAGCGGTAAGTGCATTCGTATTGTGTAGGTTATCTATGTACTTTATATGTTACATGTCATGCTAATGTACATGTATGTTATGTATGCTTATGTGTGTCATGTTACATGTATACTATACTACATGCCATCCATGTATGTACGTGTGCTACATCTTGTGCTATATGTATTATACTATGCTATGTTGCATGTATGTTGTGTTACATATATACTATGTGACATTGATCCTTCACTCTTTTTACAGAATGAGCTGTCCAGTAGGTGGCAGCCTTATGTGAAGCTCGGAGGAAGATCAGGGCCTACAAGGTGGCTGAGAGGCTGGTGATATCTTTTAAGGATGAAGACACTGAAGAAGAGGATAACTTTGATGGCTAGGCTTAAGGATGATCTCTTTGTCTTGCTTTTCTCTCTTTTTTTTCTTCTCTTTTTTTTTTGTGGTTGTGTGGGTATAATTATGGGCCCCCTTTATCTTCTTGTTATAGAACATGATATAATTTATCTTCCCCTTTTCACACACTTTTAATCTTAAACTTTGCTTGATCTTTGAACACTACATGGCTTTGAGTGTTGTCTTGTTTTCTACTTGAATGGGGTGCCTTGGTTCGTGCAGACCTAAAAGGGTTCTCTTAGTTCGAGCGAAATTATAAAAGATTTAGTCCATGCAGACATCAGTCGATTTGGCCGCGGACTTGGTAAATGGGCATCTCGAGCACTTGCTTACTTAGTCCGTGTAGACTTTAACGTTGTACATAGGTCCGTGAGGACTTTGTCACATATTTTTGGATTTCTATTCCTAATTAGAAAAGGAATGGAATGCTTATAAATACCCTTCCCTTGCGGGCTATTTTATTCACTCTCTTCATCATGTCTTCTTTTCATTTGAAGTTGCTTAAGGTTTTAGAATCCAAAACTTCTTGGATTTCACCTGTTCTCGCCCCTTTTTTTTGCCTTTAAATTCTTGAGCAAAGTTTAAATCAACCCTGAATTCTTAAAGGCTGCTGCACAGCACTAGAATCCTATTTTGCATGTCTTTACCTTCGTTCATCAAGAGGTATATCCTACCTTAGAAGAGTTCATAGATATCATGGGATACAAAATTACTCCTACTGCCCTTCTAGCCTTATCCTCCTTTGAGGATCGCTATCCCTTGGATATTATTCTAGCTCTAGGTTTTTCTCCCCTTTCATGTTGTAAGTTTATACTAGAGGTAGGTCCAATTTCTTTGCAGGTGATTTTGGATCACGTTCATAAAATCTCTGTTAACTCAGTGGAATGGGCAAAATATTTCTTGTTATACCTGCTTGGGAGCTATCTGAGTGTTACTTCTAAAGATGATCAATGTGACTTTAAGATCCTTCACATTCTCACCATGACGTGCTCTGGTCATAACTCTTTCGGTGTATTCTTGGCTGATACTATTCATGGTTTAAATATGCTAACAAGGAAAGATGTTGACTCATGACAAAGAGCCCACTTCTCTTACAAGTAATCTTATTAATTTTGTTGTGATCCTAAC
>CANXYI010285060.1:0-12163 GCA_948208565.1 Hura crepitans | reverse complement strand
GATCAGGCCGTTAGCACGTTTAAGGGTTACCCAAGCTTGAATGGTAACAATGTCACCCTCTTGTATACCTTCCTCACCTTCAGTTTCACATTTAACTTCAACTGTTACAGAAGGCATCATTTCCAGTACCATCTCAATATCTTCTATATCTGATGAGGAAAATCCACCAACCTGCCCTAGCAGCTCAGAGCGATCTTGCATAGTCATATCACAGAAATCCTGAAATGTCCTCACTTTCTGCGTTCAGGAATAAAACTCTTAAAACATGATATCAAAAAGACTTGATAAAATATCCACATTGCGTTGCTATAGCAAATATGTAAAATCATTGATTTGCAATAATCAAATTCTAATACCATAATAATGATCCAACTGAAATAGAATGGAGACAAATGGATGACAACCTCAAGTGTTGAATTCTCTCTCCCTTTTTTTCTAAAGTTATTTTAGTTCTCATGATTATACAAGAACTTCACAAATAGGAAATTCTGAAATAAGCAAAAGCCAAGGACAACGTGTTTATATAAGAACAAATAGGAAATGCATTTCAAGATTATATAAGAATTAAACAAAACATGGATACAAAAAGTTCTCATCTAAACCTTCATGAATAGCCCACAAAAAAAAGGATATCGCAAGGCGTGTATATTTTGATCTAGCTAATTACCTTTCGCGCCATCTTCTTGATAACAGACTCACTGAAATGTGGCAACTGCAGGAAGGGCGCAATCCCCTCTGTGGATCCTCCTGTAGCCTTCCTCGCACTGAGAGGAACTGCCTGCATCAGATTCATTAATCCAAACATGAACCACAACATTCTCTCTTGAGACTTATCACAAGAGATAAAAGCATACTAAACTACATGAATTGCAATGAAAATATGAAAGCATAGAATGGAATGCGGAAGTCCCAGAAAAAATAAATTTTAGAGTCAATAGTAACTACAAAGCCCTTAAATCCAAACAAGAATTAGAAAGATAAACTCATACAACAAACATGGACCTAGTTGAAAAGAGAGAGAGTGTGGTTTTGAGAGCAAGAATGAAACAGCATGGTTCATAGGTGGGGGATGAGAAGAAAAAGGGGAAATCTTAACATGCTTAAGTCTTTTTCTGATGCCAAGCATAACCAAAAAGGTATGCAGTTCACTACAGTATAGGATCTGAACTGCTATTTATGGAAACATCACTTGATTGTAATAATAACTGAAAACTTGAATCTGAATCATCACCTGAATAATACATTGCGTAAGCTCAACAACCCCAATCGCAGGTCTCAACCATCCGTGGCCTTGTGCAGTGCGAGGTATGAATGCCATCTGTAAACAGAGTAAAACACTTTTAAGGCCATATAAGTAATGGATGAATGTCTCACTGCATAAAAAGGGCAGCTAAAAAATAAATGTCTAACAAGAAAACATAAATTGATAGGATCAATTGACAGAAAATTGGAACAAATAATTCAATTAAAAAACTTTGATAAAAATTCTTTCTCACAAACAGATATAGACGATCCATTTACCCAAGAGTTTTCAACAACCTTTTTGTTTCATGTGCATATACTTGCATCACCTATACAGCTGCAGGAGATTAACCCAAGACTCTCTAGACTCAAATTAAAAAGCATGGAGAATAAAATATTTACTAATCACATTTTCATAATGCAGTAGAAAATTACCAGATTGTATCCTTTACAAAAATACTAGAGTTGTACAAGAAATGAATCTTTTATATGGGTGTGGTACTGCAGGAGATTCCTTCAAGAAAATTTCACAGATATGTTCTTAAGAAAAGAGTTTCCAGAACACATTTGCAATATTTTTTCATGGTGGCAAAACTTCTTAAGAAAACCCCGTAGTACTATGCAAACAAAAGGTTGTGCACTACGAGCCACATAGGCAGCATGTCACTGTTGTTTTATTGAAAAGCCAAAAAGATAATCATGCCACAATAGCTGATGCTAACAGGATACTTGGAGAGCATAATATATAAGAATACCTTCATCAATTCTTCAAGAAGGCGAGGTGCAAGTTCTAGTACGCGTCTGAAATCACCTAGCAAGGCTGGTGACAAAGCTGCTGATTCACGAGTTAATTGAGCTTGAATCAACAATTCGGTCTGAGGAAAAATAGCAGAGAAGTAGAATCCATGAAGCGCAGCAATGTTTATAACAGTATTTCTTGATTGTACAATAGGACTAGAAATGGTTAACCAACTACCTTGACAATAGCGGGATGCTGCTTCCAAAACTTAGCTTGTTCTTGTTTAAGGTTCTTGAGGTCCAGATTCAACTCACTTCTAACTGACATAAAGAGCTTCTGAAGAGGTTCATCATCGGTCCTACGAACTGGAATTTCCATATATTCAGCAGCTTTTGTGAAGACCTCCATAACCTTGCTGATGTTAAACCAAAAAAAAGGAAAAAAAAAAAAGTGATGGACATCAAACAAAATAAATTTGAATCTTGGACCTATCCAGGTGCATTCTTTAAGGGAAGGGAAGGGAAGGGAAGGGAAGAACCATACAAGTATAGGAAGTTATCTATGCTACGCATATAATAAACATCTGCTTCATGTGCCCTCAGCATGGATAACAATATAAGGGTACATGTGCTAGATGCTGCCAAAAAGGGGAAATAAAATTAAAATAAAATTATCCTAATATAATGAAATAGCACAAGTTCAAGAAACATGCATACTCAAGCACCAAAACTTTTTACAAATTTATATTAATAAAGTGATTACATTAGCTGTACCATTCACTTCATTTTCAAACAATAAGGTCAGGGAAAAAGAGACTGCAAAATAAATCCATTCGCTGATCTTTGATAAACCCAGCACTCAAAACACACTTAGATTAATAGGATTACAAAGACAATAAATGACACCACTGGACATAAACTTCTGGTTTCTTGACGCTACATTAGCTTCAATGCTTAGATTTAGTAACATTGATTTCAACTTCAAGGGGACCTTGAAATTATAGAGTTGGCAAATTATGATTTGAATTTATATTTTATAAAGAAGCATTATTGAAGTTGCCACGGCAAGATAGCAGATTTCATTCTAAATTGATGCATTAAATAGTCAATTGAGCAATTATAACAATGTTACAAGGTCAGATCAACAAGATCGAGGAACTATAAATGAAATCACAGCTCTTCTAATTATGGCTAGCAAGCATCCAAGAGGGAGGCAGGGTAAGGAGAAAGTATACAGACTCATGCTGGAGGATGAATTCGCTATAAACATACAGTCATCCTCTGAACAAGGCTTGAATTGGTAAAAAAAGAAAATTAATAGAGGATTAAACAAAGTCGTTACCTTGGGGCTAAAGAAGGTTTCATCAGGTAATAATATGCTGACAGAGTTTGGTGCATGACATAATTTCCTGTGTACTTAGATGATCTTGAGAGATATATTACTGCAACAACCAATGGCAACAGAATACAAACACCAACTATCCAAAGTAGAAGTATTCCACCAGATGCCCCATCAATGTCCAGCAGAAACTGAGGAAGAGCGATACCCATTTGAAACCCCTGCAATATTGCATTGTGAACTTCAGTTCCAAAAGACTAAATTGCATATGTTAAGTGAAGCAATAAGTATGTCCAGAACAAAATGCAAATGATTCTTTCAGAAACTATAATGCATCACCTGTCTGCCATCTGGATGGCCATATTTTTCATAATTCTCCCGAGATATTGGATCTGTTAATGCTTGATAAGCCTTCGTTATGAACTCCACAAAGTATTTATGGGCTGCTGGATCTGGATTTTTATCAGGATGGTATTGAATAGAGAGCCTCCTGTAGCCCTTTTTTATTTCCGACTCTGAAGCCCCAGGTTCCAGTCCAAGAATAGAATAGGGATCAAAAACTTGAATCTGTTTTTTATGAAAAAAAAATAATAATAATATGACAATAATATCTTCGTCAAAAAACATACATTGCTATTGCTAGCCAAGTCTTGCAAATCAATTATACAGCCCCAATTAACAAGATCTACGGAGCATAAAATACAGATGCAATAGAAACATGATACTCATGTAAGCACTGACAGAACTATTGTATATGAAAATCTATGTACTTAAAATTTGAAAGTTCGAATACTTACTTCACGACTCATATTTTTTATGTAATAAACCAAGAATATCATAATGATCCAAAGAAGTATCAAAGTCAAGTTACTGCATGTAGAGAAGTTTGATATCTGCCAAAATTGAAAAAGAAAGAATTCAGTAATTGACAACATCATAGAGACAAAGAACATAATCCCAAAGGTAAGAAAAATGAAACACATTATTAAACAAAGACTAGCCAGCAAGTGCCTTGCAGCAAAAAAAAAAAGGAAAAAAAAATACACTCACTCGCTTGAATATGGATTTGCGATACTTCCCTGAACGGGAGCACTCAGTGCACCGACAATTGATGCTCTTACTTTTCTTGGAAGCAGCACGGCATAACTTAATTATTGTGTAAGGGACAAGAGGCAGTGCCATTATAGTCAGAATGAAAATTGGGAACAAGGCACTATTCTCTTCAGAGGCAGCCATCGCGAAATTTTACCTAGAACATGGAGCTTCAGTTAGAATTTCTAATTAAAATAGCAAAGAACTCTTAGGAACAGATCCCCAAAAGAAATCTGCTCCGAAAGGAACTAAAATAGATTAAGCAAAAATCGAATCATCAAAAATAAAATAGATTGCCGCCACCGGCACAGCATCGCATCATAGCCGAACTGCAATATCGAAATATTTGAATGTGAAATTATTAAAAGAAATACACGTTAAGTGCACTTTTAACCAAAACAAAGAGAAAGGAAAAAACAATGTATATGCAAGTCATTCCCGCGCATACACTCCAACCAAATCGCACTAAATTAAAACCTATAAATCCCTAATTTAAAATCGATAGATAAAAGGACGAACATGAGACCGTTAATCAAAGAATCCATTCAAATGAAGAAAATGAAAAGAGTGAACTACAAATTCAATGGCATCCGGAGCCCCTCACAACAAATTATTAATCAGAAAATAAAATCTAAAATCAACTGATGAAAAACACGCCGTATTCTATGCACAGCTGAAGGTTAATAATTCATGGCTTAATAATGCAGTAAAAATTCTTAATCAACGCGAATGTGATATGCGTGGAAAAAATTTAAAATACCAGGAAATCGAGATCGGAAACAGTTCTCGGCGCCTGTAGGAATGATGGCGCGAACAAGTACCGAGAGACAGAATGCACAGTCGATGAGAGGATTGGAGATTCTATTGGGTTTTTGCTTTATAGATCTAGAGGAAAATTGGAATTGCAGGGTTTTGTTGCTGATTTTACCATTGTAGGCTTAAGTATGACAAGTATTCAAAGGCTATTCTCGTCATTCGGAATACTTATTAAATTACGATTACCCGAATCTATGATAATAGGGAGCCTGTAAGTTAAAAAAATATATATGACTCTGTTCATTGATGTACTAAATGGCAGCAACGCAGTAGGTAGGGGAATAGGTGTGAAAAAAAAAATCCAAAAACTAATTAATTGAAAAATAAATTGGAACCTTCCAAAAAAATAATAAATTCAAAAATAATTCAAAAAAAAATTAACTAATTTAACCGTTTCAAGTAAACATGACTTTGGGCTCGGATACGGGTCGGCACACAAAGTGGACGGACTGTATTTTTATATATAAGCTTTATTCAATTTAAATTCGGATAAATACTCGATTTTATAAAATTAAATTTAGATATATATAAGTTATGGGTTTAATTTATCTCGCAATCTATGTAGATAATATAAAATAATATCAATATATCAAATTCCTTCTTTAACAAGGAGATGCATCACTACAATAAAAATATTATATTCAATTTCTAAAGTATTTGATATAATACGTAATAAATATTTGAAATATTTTTATTTAATTTTGCAATGTTATTAATTTATAATATAAATTTGTCCTATTATTTTGGAATCGTATTAATTAATTTATGAATGTTTATATAATATATAAGTACGGTTGAGCAGGTCAAATTTTTAATATATTTTGCGTATTAAAATTAAAAAATATATAATTATTTATGAGTCTTTTTATAAACTTAAATTTTATCATTTAAACTATAAAATCCGCTTAAACTCAATCTAAATCCAAATCAACTTTTAAGTTAAAATTTCAATTTAAAATTCTTGAATGTACAACTTAGTTATAATTAAATATTTGAAAAATTATTACATACAATATGATTGACCGATGGAATATATGTATTATATTAATGCTTATATGAGATTTTTAATTAAAAAATATTATAATACACGTGAATGATATTTTTTTAACTAGAAAAAAAATGCATGTAACCAGTTATTTACGAAATTTTTATATATAACTAAGAGCATGTACGTTTACAGGATGGATAAGACCCAAACAAAACCATAAGATATTTAAATAAACTATATTATTTTGAAATTTTTTTAATGTATTTTCGAAAATAGAGTCTATGGTAAATTATATGGGATTATGCTGTAGCACAAAACAAAAATTGCTGAAAGCTTGACTTGTATTTTATTTTTCTCATTTCAACTATCACCCACCAAAAAAATATAAAAACTCATGAAATTATTTTAGTAAATAAATATTATTCTTTTTTATTGAATATCGTTTTGATTTGAATATTATATGAATAAGACGTGAACATACTATATATTTTTTTAGCACAGCAACTAGAAAAATAAATAAGTTCTTCATTGGTTGATATAATTAGATCCGGTTTATATATCCTTTTAAAAAAAACCAGTTTATTAATAACATGATATTTTTAATATGATGTATTATATTTATATTAAAAGTCCTATAATGAGCATGTGTGTATATGCCTGTGTCAATAAAAACCTTTTTAGAAAAAAACAACCCTTTATATTTCTCTTATTATAAAGAAAACTTTTAATTATTAATTGTTATATGGACGAAATTAATTATAGAGTTTAATATTTTTGAAAAAAATATTCATGACTTGAATTTGAATACTTTTAAATTTTTATATTCGTAAAATAATTCGCGAGAAGCTGATATTCTATAAAAATCAATTTAATACGCAATAGTATGTAGGCTTTATTGATTTTGTATATTATCTTATTTATATTTTTTACAATATATTTATATTTTTATTTAATAAGAGGTACATAATATTGAATATATAATAATATATACATCTCAATAAATATGATAATATATATTTAATATATAATAAAAATTAATTATCATGCATAAAAAAATTAATGTATATATACAAATTAATTTCCTCTAAATAGATTAAAATTTTTATAGATATTTTAGCTTTTCCTTTTTTCCATGTTTTTTTCTTTTTATTTATTAAATTATTGGGTTTGGGTATATCAGGGCTAGGCTATTATATGTTAATTGTTAAATTGGTTTAGTAATTGTAATGGATTCTCCTTCCTTTCTTGTTACACCCAAAAAATAAGTTCAGTGGGTTTTTCTCGAAAAATAAAAATCGAATTGGTTTAAATATGGAATTTTGTCCACTCATCTTCCCCCGCAACAAAATCCTCAAAATATGATATTTCCAATGGAAAATTTCCCAGTTCTGCAGTGAGAGCCGAAACCAATATCAATCCATAAACTCATCAACAACCAGCCATGGCTTCATCTACAGAATCCACGCATAACCGCCACCACCACCAGCCTCCTTCTAACTTCCTCCACTCGGCCACTTCCGCTATCTCATCTCTTATCTCCGCCCATAAAACGTCGCCGTCTTCGACTACTCCCATATCTCCTTCCAAAATTTGCGTTCGTTTCCAATTTGCCGACTCATCTCATCCACTCACACAATCCACCCGTTCTCCCTTTGAGTCGTCCCAGCCGGATTCTGTCTCGCCAAAGCCAGCCGCTGTCAAGGGATTGTCCTCTGCTGAATCTAGCTCTGGCTTTCCATCAACGGTCAGGATTGCTGGCCTTAAATCTAACGGGAAGGGCGGTGGTCCTGCTTTCGTAGGCCAGGTTTTCAGCATGTGCGATCTTTCAGGGACTGGGCTCATGGCAGTCTCTACCCATTTTGATATTCCCTTCTTATCCAAAAGGTATTTATTATAATATAGGAAAATCTCAATAATTTGAGCAGAATCGATTCCTGCAAAGAAGATATATTCTCTTGAATTATTTAGATAACAGGTTTCTCATTTAAGTTTCACTGACTTCTGCTTCCTAAGAAATTCAGTTAATTGCTTTGCTACAAAGACAGGGTTAGCTTTTTACTTAAAAGCTATTTATAATATAATCCCTTTATCTTAATTAAGTTTACAATTAATTTTTGATCCAACTTCATTTTATTTATTGTTTGTTCATAATGATCAATCGGTTTTCTAGTTACTTGGACGGTGAGAAACCAAATGAAGACAGGAATTTGGGTCATTGTTAAAATCGTTATGTTCTGAATATAGATGTGATTATTGTACATACCCGACAGTGAAAAGCTGTGCTTTCAAAATAGCTTAGGGAACTTCTGTCATGAAAATGAAAAATGAAATCGGCAGTGAAACTTAAAAAACGTCAGAGAAGATTTGGATTACTAGAATTCCAAATAGGAAAATGGAATTTTGTTTCAAAAACGCCATGCCATTTTCATTCTAGAACAGACCTGATGAAGTCTTATCTTGTCTTTGAGCTGATATATCCACGTTTGATGTGGGGGTCTTGTATTATATCTTCTATATTCACTGTACACAAATTAAGCTTCCTTTTCTATATTGTATTTGGTTTTTGAATCTTTGATAGAACGCCTGAGTGGCTTAAGAAGATATTTGCGACAGTCACCAAGAGCGAGAGGAATGGTCCTGTGTTCCGGTTTTTCATGGATTTGGGTGATGCAGGTATATTATGAGAACCATCATCTCTTGGTCTTAAGCTTCCCCAACCCCTACTCCCCATTATGTATTTATTCTTCTTATACTTGTTATTGTCCGGTACTGCCAAATATCTCTCGGAAAACAATTAACGTGCATCTGATGATATGTGTTTTTTAGTTACATATGTTAAACGGCTAAATATTCCAAGTGGTGTGGTGGGCGCTTGTCGTCTTGATTTAGCATACGAACATTTCAAGGTATTACCGACTAGCTTACCTGTGCACGCTTTGTATGTTATATAAGATATGTTAGAGGCTGGGATATTGATAGCCCATTTCTAGAGTTTTCTTCTTTTTTTCTTTTCTTTTCTTGTCCTCTCTCTCTCTCTCTCTCTCTCTCTCTCTCTCTCTTTTTCTTGTCTTACTCTGTTTTATTTACACATGTAACATTTTTGAAAGACCTTGGTTCAATTTCTTCCACTATGGCTATACCTATCGTGTTTCCATAGTTTTCTTGATTATTTCTGCCTTCTCTAGCATTTTTTATTGGTAGAAATCAATGAAGGTGCGAACTGTCCTTTGGTTTGCCTTGGTTTAGGCTCTCACAGCCTGATATTTGCATTCCCTTATGTAGTAATTCTTGGTAGATATGGATAAATGTGGAAAACATCGATTATATGTTTGTGCAGACACAAGTGTATGTATATGTGTGTGCGTGATAGAGAATGGGGGAGAGTTGTTGGCCTTGTGGAAAACAATACATAAAACTGTTGCGTAATATTGTTTGCATTGGAGAATATTTCAATTTTGTTGTCCATCTATGAATATCCAATCTTTTATGTAAATATTGCTTGCGATGGAGAAATTTCAGAGTTTTTTTTTTTTTTTGTCTTTATGTGAATTTTAATATCTTATCACCTATATGGATTAATATTAGCTCCTTTTTGCTTGGTATATTTCAGGAAAAACCTCACCTCTTTCAGTTTGTCCCAAATGAGAAACAGGTGTCATAAACATTAGCTTCTTTGCCTTTTTTAATGTTTTTACTTATTAATTTTATTGTGCTTTTGTAATTATATCACTTCTTTTTATTTATAAACAATATCTGTTTTACCCAGGTCAAGGCTGCAAACCTGCTTCTCAAGACCATTCCTCGGAGTGATGGGAAGAGGAAGGTTGAAGGAGTTCCTGTTTTCACTGCTCAAAATCTAGATATCGCGATAGCTACTGCGGACGGTATTAAATGGTATGTTCTGAGACATTTGTCTCATTAAACAATTGCACTGCGTAGATTGGAAAATATGTTCTTGGAGTGGATGAGTGGTATTTTCTGTTCACAATAATGTGAATTTTGAGTTTCTAATTAAAACTTTCTTCATTTAATGTGGGAAGTCAAGATGCATTTTGTTCTTTTGGTCACTAGGCTAAGTGAATATTGTTGGATAACAGCAGAAAACATCATGGTATCTGATAATAGGTCAGCTAACTACCCACAGAGAAGCAAGTCAAGATACATTTTATCCACAACTTCAATTTACTTTCTTATAATTAAAATGTGAAGCAACATCTAGATATGTTTATCTTCATGAGATAAAGAATCACATGAGAGATCAATTAGGAAAACAAAATCCTTCAGCTGAGTAAGGCTTTTTTAATTGTTGTTGCATCTTTTGTGTTTTCAAATAATTTGCTTTGCTTGAAAGGATGTTTTGTTGCATTGATTAATCGCTACTTTCCTTTGATTAGGTATACTCCATACTTCTTTGATAAAAGCATGCTCGATAACATTCTTGAAGAATCTGTTGATCAGCATTTCCATTCTTTAATTCAAACTCGGCACATGCAACGGCGGCGTGATGTCATAGATGACAACTTGGCAGCAGAAGTGATTGAAGAAATGGGAGATAGCATGTTGGAGCCACCAGAGGTATAGATTGTCTTATATGCCATGTGAAGTTGTAAGATGGTTACAACAACAAATTTATGGTGAAACTTGTGAATTGTGTTACCTGTTCTCTAAGCTGCTGTTTTTCATGCTTTTTGCTGCGATGCTAAATAATAATTCATAGATATTATGATTTTTTTGTCTTTTGTGCTATAGTGGCTTTGAAAGTCCAATTGTATGCTTACTTGATCAGTATTTTATGATTAGGATGTAAAAGTGTCCAATAGAAGTTTGGGTGCATCCATGCTCTTATCTGGTAAAAGTGGGTTGTTATTTTTGTGATTGTGGAGGTATTTTGCTCACAGGTTCAGGAAATGATGGATGAAATTGGCCATCATGGAATACCTTTCAGTGTCATTTCAAAGGCTGCTGAAATCCAGCTGCTATATGCTGTTGACAGAGTACTGCTGGGTAATCGGTGGTTGAGAAAAGCAACTGGAATTCAACCGAAGTTTCCATACATGGTTGACTCATTTGAGAAAAGGTAAATCGGATTTCTTCTTACATATTTTAGTTATTTTTAGATTAAATCTGTATTATATATCTCCATTTCCCAACTTTTGAGAATTGTGAGTCTTCTTTACTAAACACTCATAGAGTTGGATTGGAAAATACTGATGCCTGTGTAGAGGATAATGCTGATGCACTTGTTGAAGATGAGACTGATGCCTGCGTAGAGGATGATTTATGAGGCAAAACCTTATTTCATGATTGTATTATTTTGTATGCTTGAGCTAGATATGAAATATTTCTCTGGCTTTTGGTCTACTTTCTGCAACTTGTTATGTCGTGCATTTAATTATTTTGGATTTCACCCTTTGACTGTGTGGCAGGTATATTTTACTGCTACACAGATATATACAGCTTTCTGAGTGCGTGCTGACTGTGCTGTTCCAAGATTTTATTATAAGTTGATAAGCATAGTTTTATATATATATTACGAATGATTGAAATATTTTTAGAAGAGTTGGATTGGATATTTGCTGGCTTAAGCTTGTTGTGAAGCGCAAATTATCCCTTGTTAGTTTGTGCATGAGGTGGGCCTTCTGCAAGTTTATGCATGATTTTGCAATTTTAGTGGAGTTAACGAAATCATTGCTGGCAAATGAGTGTATGATAATATTTCTATATTTTCTGGAAATGCTTGGGTTAAGATCTTTGGGTTTGATTTGCTGAATGAACATTAACTGCCGTTGTAATATTAACATGGTTTTTTTTATGCAGAAGTGCATTTTCTTTTCGACGAGCATCTGAATCAGCCAGCTATCTTACTGGCTTTAGAACAGATGATGGCACTTCGAAGCACAAACTAGAAGAGAATGCTTTAGCCGATCATCAACAGAGAATAGATCTAC
>CANXYI010284980.1:0-10254 GCA_948208565.1 Hura crepitans | reverse complement strand
CTCATCTAAGAATTCATAAATTTTCATATAATTATAAGTGCATTTTTATGCTTAATGATGAGTTAAATAGAAGAGTGCATTGGCATAGATAATGCAAAGAGGAATAAAGGTACATATTACCTAGATATTTATGTAACTTTGTCAATGTATTATGAAAGTGAAATGTATATGCAAACTATTAAATGATGAATGAATCAAAGAATAAGGATTGTCATGATAGAATAAATTTTGGATTGTGTTAATGAGTTTGATAGTTCATACTTTTCTAGTGTAAAGACATGCAATATATTATATTGTTATAAAGCATGTATGTGTGAGAAAAGTGATGTTATATACTTTTTATATGCTATATCTAATCCACCAAAATCATGCATTAATGCATAAAGAGAAAATGAGCAACAATCTAGAAATGACTACCATATTATAATTAAGGGAAATGGTCCTTATGGTTATAAAGATTATGATATTTTTTTTACCGGAGATGAGAGTGGTTAGTGGAGTCGCCACCTGGCCTCTACAGTAGGACATCTGATCTTCTGTACTAGAAAGGTTCAGAATTTCTTATCTTATTCATGCCCTAATAATATGTTGTCCATGTATATTGTAACATTTATCAATCCCTTATCATTCAAGCATACATCATTCTTAATTTAAATTGTGTCACCTTTGCATGTATGAAAGTAAATTATGATATTTAAAGAATACAATTACATTCATTATACATCCAAAAAGTGGGTTGTTTATTAGTTGTTAATTAACCAGACAATTACCCGTAATTCCATAGGAATTGGCAGTAATTGGCCAACTCCCTTCTCTAGGAGATTGGCCTTCAAAAATACATTTTATTATTGTGACTTTTGATTAAGGAAATATAAATCCATTTTATTAGAAAACACCAATTAATTATGTATAAAATAGTTTAATGTGAAAGTTAGGTTTTGTCATGTAAAACAAGTTATTTACTAGCTATTACAACCCCAAAATAAACAAAGAAGTGCAAACAGTACAAAATAGAAGAGGCAAGCTATAGTCCTAAAATAGACCCGCTTCTACATTGCCAGGTCCATGCAAACATCAGAGGGAATAGTACTTGGTCCATGTGGACTATTGCCTAAGAGGGATCGAGTCTATCTCATGTTTCACTTTAGCCAAGAAGTCTGATTGATAACTCAGAAAACATCAAAGCCAAATATATCAGATCATAATTATCATTTCATGATAAACAAAACATGAATGGACTTAGGATTGGATGTATTATAGGCTATGAATTACATAAAGAAAACATATGTCGGGGAGTCATTATGCAACTCATCACTTATAAGTCCTTACGGATGTATAGCCCTTGTGACAGGGAGTCCGTGTGGACTATTTTCAATTTCATGCACTCAATCATATGCTTCCAATATCCATAAATAGATATATTAATTTACCTCAATCACTCTATATTTAACATGATATCATAGGGATGTATAATCATGCTTATTAAATATAGGTCCGCGCAGACTAGGTCACCAAATTGGCATGTATGAAATAAGGCCTTGCGGACTAACCTATATGCTTGTGCTTAAAGATACTAGGTCCGTGCAGACTTAGTGACATATATATTTAGGTTTGTGCGACAAGATTAACATCATATGGCATTCTAAATACTAACTAAATAGGCATTAATCCTACATCCTATGCTTCAAATACAATTGGCCTACTCATCATTAATAGGAGTGGGGATAACAAAGTATCACCTCACTTATTAACAATTTTAGAGATCATTGGCTCATCAAAACATCAGGAAATTTATCTATAGACCTCAGATATTACCTGAACAAAAGGATCTCTTCAAGCACTAACACAAAAGCCTTCAGATTTAAGTGAAAGTGGTTGGATTCTTTACTATGGAAAATCTCCCAAGACCTTTAATGCTCTCTTAATTGTGATTCTTTTTTAAATTCAAAAGTTTGACCTTTTCTCTATTGATGTTATACTTCTCTACTAGGTTTTCCTCCTTTTTTCATCCAGAAGAGAGTCCTAATCCTTAAAGGATTCTTGCTCTTAAACTAAATGGGCAATGTTTTCATTCGGAGTATTTTCTCGATGATAAGTCTATGTGGACTTATTCGCATTTGTCCATGTGGATTAAGTTCTTTGGAGCCATGGTCTGTAGTCTTCACGGGCAGGGCTCTAGCCTATTTCTATAGTCAGTCAATGTGGACATGGGTAGCAGGTATGTGCAGACTAAGTTCTTTAGAGTGATGGTCCGTGGTCTTCATGGGATAGGCTCTAGCCTGTATCTATAGTTAGTCCATGCGAACATAGGTAGTAGGTTCGTGCGGACTAAGTTCTTTAGAGTGATGGTCTATAGTCTTCACGGGATAAGCTCTGGCTTGTTTCTATAGTCACTCCATGGGAACATAGGTAGTAGGTCTATGTGGACCTATATATTAATGGCTTTTATGCTATGCTTGAGAGTTCATCTCTAGCTCTCATCATGGGTCAAGGTGAGGTGTCTATAGCTACCCCCACTTTGGTGTGTGTTGTGTGTTAATAGTACATAACAAAGCATCTCAATTAGGGATACTTACCTGTCAACCTGTTTCTTTGCTCATGCCATTGCTGAGCATGTTTTGATTCTGACATTAGTTGTGGATTAGCTTATAAGGCATGAACCTAAGAATATAATGGATTGGCTTGTGAAGCTGAATCTGGGAATTATGGATTGAACCTTGGCATTGATCCTTGAGTGGGATTGAACTTTGATGTTGATCCTAGATTAATGGATTGAACTCAATGTTGATTTAGGGTTAGCAGATTGAACTCGGAGTTGATCCCTGATTAATTGATTGAACTCAAGGTTGATCCAAAAATTTACGGATTGGACTCGGGGTTGATCCTTAATCTCAAGACTTCGAATTGAACCTACAAGGAGGAAATGAAATGTTAGTTTTGATATAAAAAGAGTGAGTTTAGCCCTTTGGATTTTAGCGGCTTAAGGTCTATGCAGACATTTGAGTAGTAGTCCGTGTGGACTTGTGATTGACTTTCACGGACTGTCATTGAATAGGTCCATGCGGACTTAGCAGAGATATGGTCCATGCAGACCTGAGTTGCAAAGGTCCCTGCGGACTTATTACATCAGCGATATAACCGTCCCTTTTCTCTTTCATTTCTCATTTCTGTCATTTTCAATCTTTTGCCCTGCCTTTTTTCTCTCAGACAAACATGGCTTCATACATCAGTAACATCTTTAGCTCATCCTCTTCGAAAGGTAAAGAAACACCCATAGTGATTCTTCTTCCACCAAGAGCTAGATTTGAGCTTTCTCCCCCTCTCCAAAGGACATCTCAAAGTCGACTCTGGTTGGTTTTGTTCTTTTCATCATTGTCAACAGGCCAAAGAACACCGTACCCATCAATGGTGTGGCATTTGGTGATGTGACTCCATTTTTGGTGGATTTGGCCTATCACGCTTGTTTTGAGGTGTACCCACAAGCATGCTCTTTATCCTATGTGTGTTTTCTATCTTGGGTTTCCCCGTGTTTTCATGTTTTGATAATCCACTAGTGCAACAAGTCCTTACGGACTAAGAAGGCTAGGGCACGTCAAGTCCGTGCTGACTTAGGTCCCTAGGGATGTTAGTCCATACAGACTTATCACTTATTTTTATTTCTAGAACTTATCGAGTGGTCATGCTAGATGCTTTATCCTATGAGGTTCATGCAAACTCACATTTGACTATATTTACTCCATTATTGGTCCGTGCAAACTTGTGATTGACTGTTCTTTGGCTATGTTGATAATCCGTGTGGACTTATGTGTCTCTAGTTTTATAGTCTGTGCGGACTTTTGTTTTCAAAGTTTTGGTCCATACAAGCTTTTTGTTGACTCCTAACTTGTTTGTTTTATAGACATGCCTCAAGTGTGGGGCACCTTATCTAGTCTGCAGTAATGGTACTCCACCATGCCCGTGGTGGTAAAGAACAAGGTACGTGTGATCGATTTTTAGACCTTTATTAATTACCTCATAGGTGGAGATTTTCATCGTGACCTATAGGCTTTGCGGGCATTGCTGGATAGGTGGATGGATACCACCTATACTTTCTATCTACCTTTTGGCGAGATAACGATCATACCATTTGATTGGGCATTTATCACTGGGGCACCTTACACCAACTGTGCTATCATCTTTGATGCTTGTTACTAGCACCCATCCCTATAACTACCAGAGGTAAAGGAACTGTTGAGATTCATTCCCCAAGACAGGGCCAACAGTATTTGTTGCATAAATTTACATGAGATATGGGGGGAGGAATCTCCCTTAAGTGATTTAGAGGTAGATTAGTACATTCGTTGCTTTATACTATACTTGCTAGGCATACCTTGTTTACCAATGCTAATGGCACTATGAGTTGGAGCTTCCTCTCGATTTTAAAGGAGGTCGATAAGATAGGGAGTTGGAACTGGTGCTGCTCATCCTTGGGATGGATGTTATAGAGTCTTGATATGGCTGTACGGACTTAGAAAAAGCCACCGTTCCATTTAGGGCTTCTGTCTGGCATCTTGGTAAGCTAAATCTCCTTTTTTATCTTGTTTTTCTCTTCAAAGTTTTATTGGTGATCTTATTTCTTGTTATTTGCAAGTATGGGCTTATGAGTTTCACTTACTGGCTTGTCCTTATAAGCTAGATGTGCTATGTTGCTATCTAGTGATGGATAGATAAGTCTAACCTACCTCTGGCCCTTGAAATGCAGTGTCTTTGATGCAACATCACCAGTACCTCAGCTCGCATGCTTGGATAGACATGAGTATTTCCTACATAGAAAAAAAAGGTTTATTTTAGTGTTTGTTCACATGTTACTAACACTTACCTGTACAAGTTGATTTGGCATGGTGGGCCTTTTCCATTGATGAGCTACCTCCCCCTCTACACTTTATTTGGGGTTTATCTTTTCATTGTCTACTACTGACCACTCTAAAAATGTACTACTGGTTCTTAGGAGAGAGAATGGTTAGTTGGCACTTGGGTCCCGATGTCTGTCTCATCCTTTTGGATCCTCTTAAGTCCATGTTATTCGGGAAGTACATTGATGATTTAAATTTCGTGCAAGGGATAACCATCAGGATCCTTGGGGCTACTTTAGTGGAAGATGGCAATGTGGGCTATGCTCTATGGGCTGCAACTCACTTGCTTCCCCCGAGTTCCTTATACCTCTGGACCTCTTCCACCTTAGGTGAGATTTTTGTGTTCTTATGCCCCTTTTTTGTGACATTTTCCTAACTTGTATGTGTGGTGCTATGCTGCAGCTTGCCACTACCCCTAGGGCTAGCCTATCCTCTTTAAGAAAGTGGCCAAGGACTGTATCCAACTCTTTGGGTTCTTAATTCTCACCTTCACCTACTCATGCTTTCAGACCATTAACATCTCTTCCTAGTGAGGTGGTAGGGACATTGGTGGATGTGTTCAAGCTAAGCTATATATGCTATGGTGTCGATGAGGAGCTCTCTTCTTCCAAGCTTTGCATTGAAGAGAGTTAGCCTATAGCCTTTGAGCTCGAGGATATGACACTGGTAAGGTCATCGATTTCATAACTCATGTTACTAGAATCTTCTCATTGCATATGCCTTACATTATATTTTCTCTGATTAGGTGTAGAAGGCTCTGATAGCGAGGACTGCTCGAGTCATGGAGGCTTTTAGGAGGGCCATGATCGATGAGACACGGGTGCTGGCAGTAAGTCTATACCTACTATATATGTTATGTATACAATGTATGTTGCTTATGTATGTTACATATTATGCGTGTGTTATCTATGTATGCATACGCGTATGCATGTTACATGTGTGTGCATGTTATAAAGCATATACACTATGTTATGTACGTTGCATGTATGCTATGTTACATGTTATGTATGCTACATATGTACGTATGCAATGTTACATTGATCCTCCACTCTTCTTGTAGAATGAATTATCAAGGCGGGTGGCGGCCTTAGGTGAAGCTCGAAGGAAGATCAGAGCTTATAAGGTGGTTGAGAGGCTGGTGATTTCTTATGAGGATGAGGACATGAAGGAAGAGGATTGCTTTAATGGCTAGATTAGGGGATAGACCCTCCCTCTTTTTTTTTCTTACAGTTGTTGTATGGGGGCATGATGTGAGGCCTCCTTTCTTTTTGAAGATAGGATTCATTGTTTCCTATCTTAGTACTTTTGAACATGGTACAATTTAACCTTCCTCTTTCTTAAGTATTTTTTTCTTTACACTTTATTTGATCTTGAATGCTTTATTTCGCTTTTATGCCCTCATATGAATATGTGGTGCTTCGGTCCATTTTATGCCCTTTATTGACTGTGATGCTTTAGTCCGTGTGGACCTAGGAGGGTTATCTTAGTCCGAGCAGACTTGGCTAACTTAGTCCATATGGACTTTGCATAACTGTGGCCATGGACTTGACATGGTGGTGATATGAACATTGGTTTCTTAGTCCGTGTGGACCTTAATGACGTTCCTAGGTCCGCACAAACCTCCTCTCGTGTTTTGGATTCTGTTTCTAATAGGGAAAAGGAATGGGATGCCTTGACTTATAAATACCCTCTTCCTTGGTTCTCTGACCTCATTCTCTACATTATGTCTCCTTTCGCCTGAAGTTGTTCAAGGCTTTAGAATCTAAAGCCTTTTGGGCTTCCCCTACTCTTGCCCCTTTTTCGGTGCTCAAGTTTTTGAGCAAAGTTCGGATTGACCTCAAGTTCTTAAAGGCTACTGCACGACACTGGGACCCTATCTTCCATGTTTTCACCTTTGGCCAATAAGAAATATGCCCCACCTTAGAGGAATTTGCCACTATCCTAGAATACAAAATTACTCCTACTACCACTTTAGCCTTGCCTTCATTTGAGGATAACTACCTTTTGGATATTATTCTGGCTCTAGGCTTTTCTCCCACTATGTGTCATGAAATAGTACCATGTAGGCCTGATTTCTTTATAGGCAATCTTGGATCATACTCATCAAATCTCCATCGACTCAGTGGAATGGGCGAAATATCTCTTGTTATGCCTTCTCAGAAGCTGGCTTAGTGTTACTTTTCACAATGAAGATTGTGATTTCAATGTTCTTCGCCTTCTCACTGCAACATGTTCTGGTTATTATCCCTTCGGCATCTTCCTAGTTGAGACCATCTATGGTTTAGATGTATTAATAAAAGGGGATGTTGATTTTGTAGACTTCTCTTACAGGTATGTACTATTAGCTTTGTTATGACCCTAACTTTTTCCTAGTACGCCTGTGACAATTTTCATACTAGTGGGCCTACCTAACTTTTGCTTAGGTGGTCCTTTATAGATTTTCCAACCTAACAGCTTTTTTTTAGATTTGACTACAAGAGAAATTAGGGTTGATCATTCCTCTACCCGAAAGACTTTAGGTGAAGTATGGCTCCTGTCATCATTGTGAGAGGAAGCTTACAATAAAGTGACTCCTTTGGTTAGTGGCTTGCATGGCTTGGCACAGTTGTTTCAGTGCGATGGAGGTGTCCTTAGTGGAAGATCAGCCATTTTACCCTATCTTCTCTTGCAGGTTGTGTGCCTTTGATTGGGTTGAGGCATGCTACTTTTTAGATCCCTTTACGCATCTTATGATAGTTCAGTTTAGTGCAAAGGATACCCATCGAGCCTATGGGATTTTACGGTGGCCTTTTGACTCGTCACTTTCTATGCTTTTTCCTTGACTTGTGGAAGTAATGCACCATCTTGAGGGATGTGCCTGATTACATAATTAATGCCATTAATATAGACAAATCCTATAACAAGTGGATTTTAAGTAATGCTAAAGACAATAGATTGTTAGTACTGAAAAGGAAGATTGAAGACAATATTTCTAGTTTTGAAAAGAAACAATGTGTATAGAATTTAGTTACTTGTATAACCTCTTCTTAGATGGGAATTTGCATACCAATGATCAAAACTAAAGCATTTTTGTCATTGACTACATTTAAAACTAAACCCATTAATCTTAGTGAATGTATTAACTTCCATTGATAGTATTGTCATTACTAATTAGCCTTGGAAGGTTTTCTTGATTAGACATTTTCTCTCTGATCCTCTAACTTTTGCATGAAGTGCTTTATCAAGTTTTCACCTTATTGGGGTGTTCTAACTTTTGCCTAAGCTTCCTTATTCAGGTTTTCAGCTTTGCGAACTTTTTTTTAGTAGAAGTACTTCTTTAGCTTGTCCGTGTTGATTGGTTCTGAAAATTCATTGCCCTTCAAATCTAAGATCTTGATGCCCCTATGTTTGAGCGCTTTTTTACCATATAAAGACCTTCCCAATTGGGTTTGAACTTTCCTCGAAGATCAGATAGTAATGGCCTAACTTGTTTGAGTACCATATCACCTTCTCATATGGTTCTAGGTTTGACCTTCTTAATGTAGGCTCTCGCAATTCTTTTTTAGTACAATTGCATGTGATAGAGAGCTTTAAGCCACTTTTCATCTATTAATGCCAATTGATTATACTTGATTTTAACCCATTCTACTTCAGGTATGTTTGCTTCTAATACTACCCTTAATGAAGGTACCTCTACCTCGATTGGTAGCACCACCTCCATGCCATACACTAGTCAATAAGGCGTAGCCTAGGTAGATGTCCTGAGCGTTGTTTTGTATCCCCATAATGTGAATGGTAGCATATCTACCCAATCTTTATAGGTGATTATCATCTTTTGTAGAATTTTCTTGATATTTTTGTTAGCAGCTTCTACCACTCCATTAGCTTATGGTCTATATGGAGAAGACTTATGGTGTTGAATTTTGTACTTCTGAAGTAGTTGTCTGGTCTCTCCCTGGAATTACACTCCGTTATCTGAGATGATCTATTGCGGCAAACCATAGATGATCTATTATGGCAAACCATACCTGTAAATAATATTTCTTTCAATAAATTTTCCCATCTGTCTTGCCCCCAATTTATTGAAAGACTCAACCTCTACCTACTTCGTGAAGTAATCAACTACCACCACTATGAACTTATGTCCCCTAGCTACTGAAAACCTTATTTCTCCAATTATGTCGATCCCCTATGTTGAGAAGGGCCATGGTGATGACAAATTAGTCAGGTTATTAGGCGCCAAGTGACTCAAGTTCCCATACACTTGGCACTTATGGCACCTTTTCACGAAATCGCAACAGTCTGATTCTATGGTTGACTAGTATTACCTTAGTCTCATGATTTTCTTTGCCAAATTCCTACCATTCATATGAGGGCCACATACTCCCTCGTGTACCTCCTTGAGTACCCTTTAGGACTCTATCTCATCTATACACCTAAGTTGTATCCCATCTATTTGCCTCTTGTACAACATGCCTTGGAATGAAATAAACTGAGTGGATAACTTTCAAAGTGCTTTTTTGTCTTTTTCAATTGCATTCTCAAGGTATTGTCCTGTTTCTAGGTATGTTTGAATATCATGATACCATGGTTGTTATCGATGGGTTTGCTCAATGGCAGAGCTAACTATTCCAGTATAAGTGGGAAAACTTGTCTTGCTAAAATACATTGGCTAGGATAGATCTTTCTTGGTAAGGTTCGACACCGACATCATGGTGGCGAGAGTATGTGCGACCTAGTTTTGTTCTCTAAAGATGTGGTGAAAAGTGCAGTGATCGAACCCTTTAGCAAAATCCGTGAGAATTCTGACATATTTACCCAAGTTCTTATCTTTAACTTCCTAATCACCTCTGACTTGTTGGATAACCAACATTGAGTCCCTATAGACATCGACCACTTTTGCCCCCAGCTGATATAGAGTTTAGAGAGCATAAAAACATGCCTCATATTCAGCTATATTATTAGTAGCCAAAAACTCTAGCTTCCTTGCCAAGAATATTTTCTCACCTTTTAGACTATTGATTAATTCTCCTACACCTACTCCTCTTTAGTTGATAGCTCCATCAAAAAACATTTTCCATCCTTCTTAGGATATTGCCCCCAAGTGTTCATCTAAAAATTCATATTCTTCCTATTTCTCTTCGATTGGGTGCTAGGCTAGGAATTTGTTTATAGCTCAGCCCTTAATGGTTTTCTTAGTGAGGTAGGAAATGTCAAACTCCTGAAGAAGCAACATCCATCATCCCATCTTTCCTAACAAGGATGAAGAATATTGTAGATACTTGAGCGGGTCATGTCTCGCCACTGCTTCTACTTTGTAGGATTGGAAATAGTGATACAGTTTCTTTGATGCCTAAATTACCCCCAATCATATCTTTTCCAC
>CANXYI010284919.1:0-11743 GCA_948208565.1 Hura crepitans | reverse complement strand
TTAAGGCATAAAAAATTGAGTTAATATGGACTGTCGGATTAACACGTGGTGTGGTTTGGGCCATCTATATGCATAATATAAATAGGGGCACATATGTGGGGGGTGCCACATATGTTAAACTCACCATCTTTCTCCCTTTCCTTAAAATGGGCGACACCATTTCCCTATAGCCTCCTCTCCCTATTTCTTTATTCCATACCCTAATCTAAGCCAATGTTTACAAAGTGATCCACCAAACTTGGCCTTCACATTCTCTTAAGTTTAATTATACTAACAAAAATAAAGGAGATCATTTAATTAGAGAGATTAGATCACATGGTGAATAATCCCATTTTCAGTGTAAGTGTTCTTTTCTAAGTTATTTATTTATTTGGGTAGTATTAGGTGTATAAATCATAACTATGTAATTAGTTTCAATTTAGGGGTGTTTAGGATTGTTTGTGAATTTCCAAACCTAAAAGCTTATTATGTATGTAGATAAAGGAAAAGATGCATTAAAAGAAGGCCAAAGAAAGCATTGAGAGGTTGATTTAGAGGTAATATGTATTGTCTATTACCCATGTGTTGCATATATGTATGTGTGAGTGCATATGGAATAATAACATTATGTGTATGTATATGCATAATGTATAAGCATAATATAGTGACTATATTAAGCATGAATGTGTAAAGAAACCATGAGAAAAGAATGTTCATGTATGTGAGAGGTGAATGATTGAATGGTGCACCTAAGGGGAATGTGTGTGCGCATGTGTAGTTGGCATGTGTATGGGATATAATTAAGCTAGAAATTGGACCTAAAGTGTGCTTGTAATGTGAAACTAATAAGAAATAAGGTGTATGTGTGCTTTTGTATGTAATGGCCATATTGTGTGTGTGAGGGTTATAAGGTGTATATTATAATGTTTAAGGACAATTAATGTAAGTTTATACTTATAAGTATGAAATTATGATAACAGAATGATTAATAGTGAATAAGTAATATGTGTGTGAAATATGATAATAAAATGCCAAGTAAAGGATGGAAATAAGGTAATAGTAATTAATTGATACTTAAGTGGCATAAGATGATAATGTGCTGGCTTGAATAGCCAGTGTATATGACTCTGTGGAATAAGTAAGATAGATAATTAAATGTTGGATCTTAAAGCATTACAAGTCTAGGGTAATGAATGTGAACAAGTGCACCTTTAAGTGACATTATGACGATGAGAAAACAAGTGAGTTAAACATGAATTTAACGGCTTGAAATAAGGGAATGGCATAATAAATAGAGTTGGCCCATATTAGTTAGACCACTTATTGGATTTGTTAACCAGTCTACTAGAGAGTTAGCAGCTATTAGTGGCTTTGGTCCAAGTGGATCATCGCCTATTTGTATGGTATAGTGGTTACAACCACTGAGGTTTTAATTGAAAACCCTGCACACCTTAGGTGTTCGGAGGTCTATATGGATTGATCACTATTACCCATATTGTCTTGGATATTAGGAGGTCTACATGGGTTGATCTCTACTATCCATATGTGCTAAGACTTGGGATATTGGGAGATCCCCTGAAATGGATCCCTGATATCCCTTTTGTTGGGAGGTCTAATAGGACTGATCCCTGTCACTCTAGCATTGGAAGGTTCTCATAAACTAATCCCTGCTATCCGGTAGAGATGGGTAGGTTCAGCTATCGAGGCCTAAAATGTAGGCCATTGCATGAGTTAGATCCTATTATCTAGTGTCATAAAGTGTAGTCTCTTGATTATAGGCCTTAAAGACATTAGAAGGATAAATAGATGCAAAAATTGAAATCATAACAATATATCTTAACTAGAATGAGTAGCAGTAGGAGATAAAAGCTAATTAACCTAAGATATAATATATCATAAGAATTAGTAAATTAGACTTAATATAACAAGACTAACCTAAACTCATAACTGGTAACTTATAATTGGAATTATAAATAAGGTAAACTTGAGAACTTCCATAGTGTGTGCGGCATGTATGCATGTTACAATTCACATTACATTAAATTCACCACTAAGTGTATACTCAATGTGTCGGTGTTTTCAATGCACAGGCAGAAGATAGTTCTGACACCCTCTGCCGAACTTCCTAGGAAACTCGATATACAGTGCACTTCCTACTAGGTCATTTATCCTAAAATTGCTCTAGGTGTCCACTCTTTAACACTTAATGACTGCTTTAAAACTTTATTAGATATTACCATATTCATCTATTTATCTCTTAATCATTTTCATATGAGGTATAATAGACACAAAAAATCCATTTAACAAATACTCTACATGTTATAGAAAATTGGGTAGCATAATGGCTACCTGAGTGACATTCCAAAATATTTTCCTCCTATAAAAGCACTTCTAACATTATCACCCATCTACCACCTTTTTCTGGACCTTTCTGGTCCCTTTAAAAATCTTGTCACACATTAATAACATATCACAATCACACAGGGCCTTAGGCCCACAGTCATCAAGAACCATAAAAATAAGGCATTCAGATAGATAAACTATTTATATATATCACACCTATCCTTACATCTTTTTTCTTTACCAAGTCAACATACAAACCATCCTAATCATACATAATTAACATCACACTAAGCTTACATCCATCATTCCCACACTATACATGTCTAAATTACAACTTTCATACATTAATTCAAAGAAATTCACAATCAACTTAAATAGGGCATGCTTCCATTCAATCAAATTCACATACCTTTGTCACCTTTAAAGCTTTTCGTACACCAAAAGGCCTTCAATTCCCTTGTTGCACCCCTTTTTCTCCTTGGGCAATATACACGTATACTTGGCTTAGAAAATTCACCAAAAATTCTACAAGCTCCAATTAAAATTCCATGAAGATGAATAGTCTTAAGATGATGGGATCCCCTTGGAAAAAAATGGAAAAGGACACTTACACATGAAATTGAATTCTCAAACCATTATTTATGTACACTTGAAAACTTAAACTCTATAAATTTTTCTTAATTTCTATGAGCAATAATGGTGTCCCAAGCATTCAAAGATTCATTCCTAACTTACAAAAATAATTTTTGGTTGTAAAATGGTGGAGAAATGGTGGTGGAAATGGAGGTTTTCTACTGGGAGGAGGGGAGGCTAGCATCAAGAAAGGGAGAGAAGGAAATAGGAAGGAGAAGGGTAAGGTGGAGGAGTATGGTCAAATGGATGTCCATATGGCCTCATGGGCTATTTACAGTGGACATGGGCAGCTTAGGTGATGACACACATTACTCGAGCATCCTAAAAATGCTTGATTATGAATAAAACTTTGGAAAACTTTTAAAATTCACTCGAACCTCTAAAAATCTTCTTGTTTGTTCTAAAAATCCTTAATTAAGACTATTTAAGGCCTCATAAAATTTTGCAACCAAATTTCATCGGCATGATAGTTAAATAATTTACTTAGTTTACGTTAAAATCTTAAAATTTTAGAAAAATAGCAAATGACCTCAAAAAATTAAAATTCATTTACCAATGGTCTTAGGGGAATTTTTGACCCTTAGGATATATTATTTTTAGGTCCGTCTAGGCACATCTTGATTCAT
Organism: Hura crepitans; assembly: GCA_948208565.1. Taxonomy (NCBI): domain Eukaryota; kingdom Viridiplantae; phylum Streptophyta; class Magnoliopsida; order Malpighiales; family Euphorbiaceae; genus Hura; species Hura crepitans. The sequence goes on along the minus strand of CANXYI010284919.1, from coordinate 8,162 downwards.
TCCTAGCCTAAGCCCATTTGAGCCTATGGGCCACTAGATTTTGGCCTATAATAATTTATTGATTTTTAAAATTTTTAAATTAAGTCATTTTCATAATTTTATGGCCAGTCAAAGTTTCATGACTAGTACACCCTACCTTGGGCCTCGTGAAGGTGACCTGACACTTCGAGAACCTTATTTGAGCCTCAGAGGTATTGTTCATGGAGCTTGGACTAAAGGCCATTACACTCAGCTCTTTGACTTCTCTGGCTAGTATTTACATTGGTCCTTCCTCATAAGTTAGGTATGGCTATACTTGGATTTCCTTTGTAGGTACTACATGAGAAGGATCTAATTTTTATTGCCTCAACTTTGAGACATGGAAGATGTCATGAATCTGCTATAATTCTAGTGGCAAAGCTATTCGGTTGGCCACCAGTCCTACACATTCTATAATCTCATAGGTATTGATGAATCTCAAGCTTAACTTTCCCTTTTTGCCAAACTAAAATATCTTCTTCTAAGGTGATACCTTGAGGAACACTCTTTCACCAACCTTAGATTTAATATCCTTCTACTTCAAATTAGTATAGGATTTCTGTCAAGCAGTGGTAGCTTTTGACCTTTCCTTGATAATCTTAACCTTCTTTTCTTTATCTCTAACTAAATCAAGTCCTATAAGCCTGCTTTTACCCATTTTGCACCAATAGAGTAGAGTTGTACATTTTTTGCCACATAAAGGCTCATAGGGAGCCATGCCTAGGCTAGCTTGATAGCTATTATTTTAAGCAAATTTAGTTAAAGGCAAATACTAATCCTAGCTTCCTTTAAACTCAATGGCACAAATATGTAGCATATCTTCTAAACCTTTATAACCTGCTCCAATTGTCCTTTTGTTTATGGATAAAAGGTTATACTGAAAGTGAGGTAAGTGCCTAGAGCTTTTTGTAACTTCTTCCAGAATCTAGAAGTTAATCAAGGATTACTATAAGAAATAATAGCAAGTGGGACTCTGTGTAATCTCATAATCTCTTCTATGTATAATTGTGCCAACTTCTCTAAGGAATAGTCCATTTGATTGGAATAAAATGTGTTGTCTTAGTTAGTCTTTCTATAATTACCCATACCACATTACACTTTCACTTGGTTATGAGCAATCCCATCACAAAATCCATAGAGACCTTCTCCCATTTCCATTCTAGAATTGCTATTTGGTGTAACAATTTAGAAGGAACTTGATGTTTAGCCTTTACTTGTTAACATGTCAAGCATCGAGCTATGTAATTAGCTATATCTCATTTCATTACTAGCCACGAATAATAAGGTTTTAGATCGTGGTACATTTTTATGCTCCCTGGATGCATGAAAAAAGGAGCGTCATTTGCTTCCCTTAGGATTTGTGTCCTAATTTCCTCAACTTCAAGTACACATAGTCTGTCATGAAAATATAAGCATATGCCTTGGCTTTAAATTTTATAGTCTTCCCCTCTTTGACCTAACCCACTATTTGCATGAGATGATCATATTAGGCTTGTGCTTTTTTTACTTGTTATGTCAAATTAGGTGTCACCTATAATTCAGCTAAAATTGCATTATCCTCAATATATTCAACCTTAGCATTCATGGCTTTCATAATAGCTATGAACTTTTAACTCAAAGCATTAGCTACTATGTTAGCCTTTTTTAGATTATAATTAACCAAAAAAATTGTAATCCTTTATCAATTCCATCCACATTCACTATCTCAAGTTTAGGTTTTTCTGTGTGGGAAGGTATTTCAAGCTTTTATGGTTCGTGTAAATGTTGTATCTCTTATCACACAAGTAGTGTCTCCACACCTTTAATGCAAACACAATAATAGCTAATTTCCAAGTCACATGTCGGATAATTCTTTTCATTTGGCTTTAGTTACCACGAGGTATAAACTACCACTTTTCCATCTTGCATTAGTACACATCCAAGCCTATTATGTGATACATCACTATAAATCACAAAGTCTTTTCTTTGCTCTGGTTGAGTAAGGATAGAAGCATCACTCAACATTGCTTTCAACATGTTGAAGCTTACTTGGCATTTATCATCGCATATAAATTTTACATCCTTCCGCAATAATCGAGTCATTAGGGCTGCAATCATAAAGAAAGCCTTCACCAATCTTTTGTAATAAATAGTTAGTCCTAGGAAGCTTTGAAAATCAGTCACATTCTTAAGGGGTTTCCACTTTAACACTTCCTTAACTTTGCTCATGTTGACCCTAATAACTTTTACTGAAGTAATATAGCCTAAGAAGGCTATCCCATTCAATCAGAACTAACATTTACTCACTTTGGCATATAGTTATTTTTTCCTCAGGGTCTGTAACACTATCCTCAAGTGTTGTTCAAGCTCCTTCTTGGTCTTGAAATATATCAGAATATCATCAATAAAGACTATAACAAATGGGTCTAAGAATAGCTTGAAGATTTGGGTCATGAGGTCCATGTAGGCTACATGGGCATTAATAAACCCAAAGCGCATCACTAGGAACTCATAATACCCATATCTAGTACGAAAGGCAGTCTTTAAAATATCAGCTTCCTTAATTCTCAACTAATGATGTCTTCACCTCAAATCAATTTTTGACAACACATTGGCACCTTTTAGCTGATAAAAAAGGTCATCAATCCTTGGTAGTGGATATTTGTTTTTAACTGTCACTTTATTCAATTGTCTATAATCGATGCACAATCGAAGCGATCTATCTTTCTTTTTCACAAATAGCATGGGTGCTCCTTATAGTGAAATACTCAGCCTAATAAAGCCTTTATCTAGCAATTCTTATAACTGCACCTTCAACTCTTTTAATTTTGCATGTGCTATTCGATATGGAGTAATAGACATAGGGGTTATACTAGGATACACTTCAATTTCAAAGTCAAGTTCTCATTTTGGTGGCAACCCTGGTAGCTCATCTAGGAACACATCTAAAAACTCTAACACCACTAGTATCTGGTTAAGGCTTAGCTCTATTTTGTTTGTGTCAACCACATAGGCTAAATAAGCCTCACATCTTTTTTGTATTAATCACCTCACTAATATAGCCAAAATGATATTAGGCAAAGAATTTTGTTCACTAACTATTGTTACCTCATTTCTATCAGCTATCTTGAGTGTGAGCCTCTTCTGTTCATAGTTGACCACTACTTGATGTTTAGACAACCAATCTATACCTAAAATAACATCAAATTCATTAAATGGGAGCTTGATAAGGTCTGCTAAGAATGCATAATCTTGAACTACTAGAGGATAGTTTCTGGATATTTTGTTCACTACCACTTGTTGCCTAATTAGGTTACTAACCAAGATATCTATATCCATAAGCTCAGGTTCAAAACCCCGATCTCATGCTTGTGTAGTGAAAATGTATGAATAGGTAGATCCTAGGTCTATCAATGCTAAAATAGATAAGCTAAATAGAGAGAAAGTGCGAGCTATAACATCGAGCACCTCAACTTCCTCTCGAGCTCGAATAGCATATTGTCGTGCTGGTGCTCAAGCTTCTAATCTTATCCTTTGACTTGTACTTGCCTTATCATTCTTACTTTCCTTTTGGCCTCTACTATTTACGAGAGATGAGGTTTAAAATTGCATGACATCTACCTACTTCTTAAGGTAGTCCCTTTGATAATGATCTCTGGATCCATAAATGAAGCATTATCCCCACCTAACTTACCAATAAACTCCCTAATGTCTTCTGTTACAAGATCTACATACTGGAGGTACACTCCTAGCTATAGACACTAGGGCACTAGTAGCCTATTGGGGTGGTTAAGACCTAGATTGAGAACACTAACCTGACCTCTGAGTCTGGCTCTATCTCTAAGACTGGTGTAGGACCTAGTTGCCTTTATGCTTCTTACTTACATCGAGCACTGAATTGACATGACCTACTACAAATGGCCTTTTTTTTTAAAAGGTCTCTCTCCTTTTTTCACCATCCTTTCCATGGCATAACTGTGATGACAGGGAACAAAACTCTCAAATCTTGAATATAGCTATTTGCATTCTCAGATCCTCATTGAGGCCCTTCTCAAACCTCTTAAAGTGTTCCTCTTCAGTAGGAACAAACTCTAGATATCTACTTAAATGGATAAGTATTTTTCGCACTCAGATGATAACCTCCGCTTTTGCATCAGATCGAAGAACTCTTATCTCTTTTTATCTAGATATGTCTATCAAATATACCTTTTCTTGAACTCGTGGCAGAAAAAGTCCCAGATCAAATCCATTACAGCTTTCCTTTTCTTGGTAGTATCCCACCAATAAATGCTTCCTCCTGAAGAAGATAGGTGGCACATATCATGTTTTCTTTAGGAGTGCACTGTAACTACTATAAGATTCTAATTATGTGTTCTAGTCATTACTCAACCCTTACTGCATCATCCTCATCAGTTCCTATAAAATCCAAGGCCCCTATCTTCTTCACCCTCTCTAGGTTTGCTTTTTATAATGCCATAGGCTGTGGGGGCTGCACTGGGGATGGTGGAGCAATTGCTACAGTGGTGTGTCTTAATAAGTCAATAGTCTTTTACAGTAACACCGGTGAAGACTGTGCTTATTTTAGGCATGCTGCATCACTCGGCACTAGAATAGCTAAGCTCACTAGCTCATGTATCATCATTAGTACATGGGTAGCCACCTTTTCCCTTTGTTTTGGTAGGGTTTGCTCACTTATTGTGGTTCATTGTAAAAGAACAAATAATTAGCTTTAGATAGTGTAGCTTTACTTGACATAAAACCCTAACCCATGGCACTAATGTACACTACACCTACGAATGCCTAAACTTGCTCTAATACCACCTAATGTAACACCCCCTCCCTGATCCTTTAACTAAACCATATAAGAGATGTTACCTTCCCAAAGGTCACCTATCCTGATATTTACCTCGATTATTCTTCCTTTAACTATTATGAACCTAATAATCATGTTACTATTTCCATGTTATTTTACTTCAATTTACCTATGTTTTATCCCTTTTTTAATGTATGTTTCTGTATTGACTATATTACCAGACAATGTTAGATAGATTATTTTAATAGAAATTTAGCAGCATAATGGTTATCTCGATAAAAAACCAAAAATTTTAATTTATATAAGAAACTACTATAACTATTCAAAATCATCCTTAAACATCTTGGACCTTTTTAGTTCTCCAATAGTATTAAATATCATCACCACACAGTTATTACAATCATCTTAGTTATCACAATCAATAACACATATACATCATTAATATCATGTATAACCTATTTTATAATTTACAAGCTAGAATATAACAGTTTACATCACCCTTATCTCTCTCTATACATAAGTGCCCTTATCTATTACTAACACAAAAAGAGTTAAAACATATATGTCAAGGGAGGTTGGTAGCTACATTATCTATTTGTCAAGGTTGGATTGCAATATACTATCTTTTGCCTATACATTAGAAACACTGACATGCTGAGCATACATTCAGTGATGAATTTAATGTAATATGAATTGTAACATGCATACATGCAGCATACATTATGGAAGTTCTTAGGTTTACCTTATTTATAATTCTAGTTATAAGTTACCAATTATGAGTTTAGGTCAGTCTTATAATATTAAGTCCAGTTTACTAAATCTTATGATATATTATATCTTAGGTTAATTAGCTTTTATCTTCCTACCACTACTCATTTTATTTAAGATATATTGTTCTCATTTCAATTTTTGGATCTATTTATCCTTTTATTGTCTCCTAGGCCCATACTCGACAGACTACGATTTAAGACACTAGATAGTGGGATCCAACACATGCAGTGGCCCACATTTTAGGCCTCAGTAGCTACACCTACCCATCTCCACTCAATAGTAGGGATTAGTTCATGAGAACCTCCCAATACTAGAGTGGCAGGGATTAGTCTTATTAAACCTCTCAACAAAAGGGATAACATGGATCAATCTCGAGGGACCTTCTAATATCCCAAGTCTTAGCATATATGGATAATAGGGATTAGCCCATATGGACCTCCCAATATACAAGACAATGCAGGTAGCAGGAATCAGCCTATATAGGCCTCTCAATACCCAAGGTATGTAGGGTTCTCAATTAAAACCTCGACGACTACACCCGCCATACCATATAAAAGGTGGGGATCCATATGGACTAAAGCCATTAGTAGCTGCTAACTCCCTAATAGGCTAATCAACCTATCTAGAAGGTGGTCTAACTAATATGGACCAACTCTATTTATTATCCCATTCACTTATTTTATGCCCTTAAATTCATGTTTAACTCACTTATTTTCTCATCGTTATAATGTCACTTAAAGGTGCATAGATTCATGTTCATTACATAAGACTTGTAACACCTTAAGATCCAACATTCAACTATCTATCTTGCTTATACCACATAGTTATATACAATGGCCATTCAATCTAGTACATTATCATTTTATGCCACTTAAGTATCAATTAATTACCATTACCTTGTTTCCATCCTTTACTTGGCAGTTCATTATCACATTTCACACACATATTACTTATTCACTATTAGTCATTTTGTTATCATAATTTCATGCTTCTAAGTATAAACTCACATTAAATATCCTTGAACATTATAATATACACCATATAACCTTCACACACATCACATAACTATTGCATACAAAAGCACACATACACCTAATTTCTTACTAGTTTCACATTACAAGCACACTTTAGGTACAATTTCTAGCTCAATTATATCAATACACATGCAAACTACACATGCACACACATATTCCCCTTAGGTGCACTATTCAACCTTTCACCTCTCACACACTTGCACATTATTTTCTCATGGTTTCTTTACACATTCAAACTTAATATAGTTACCATATTATGATTATACACTTAAGATATGAATTTAAATATACATTCACATAATGTTATTATTCCATACACACTCACATATATGCAACACATAAGTAATAGACAATACATATTACATTAAATTCACTTACTTTAGGTTCTCACGTATTCCAAATTAATCTTTTAGTGCTTGATTTGGCCTTTCTCTAATGCTTCTTTTCTTTTATATACATACATAATAGGTTTTTATGTTTGGAAATTCATAAAAAGTCCTACACACTTCCAAATGGAAAACCAATTACATAGTTATCATCTACACACATAATATTACCTAAATAAATTTTAAAAACTTAGAAAAGAACACTTACACTCAAAATGGGCACTATTTACCATATGCATTAATCTTCCCAATTAAGTGATTTCCTTGATTTATGTTAGTATAATTAAACTTAGGGGAATATGAAGGCCAAGTTTAGTGGATCACTTTGTAAAAATTAGCTTAGATTAGGGTATAGAATGAAGAAAAAAAGGAAGGGGATGCTATAGGGAAATTGCGTTTGTCATTTTAGGGAAAGGGACTGAGATGGTGAGTTTGGCATATATGGCACCCTTACACATATGCCCCTATTTATATTATACATATAGACATCCTAGAATGCACCATATGTCAATCTGACGATCCATATTAACCCAAATTTAGTTTTATGCTTCAAAAATTCAAATTAAATGTTTAAGGCCTATAAAATTCATGCTTTTTATGCCAAAAATTCCCAAAAGTCCTAATTAGGGGACCCTTAAAATCAGGTCAAAATTCCAAAGAAAGCTAACTCAACTATTCACTCATGTAACTAAGAAATTTCTAATAAATACCAATTGAGCTCAAAAAATTATAATCCCTTCGCCATTAGATTATTTGGAATTTTTGACATTCAGGGCATGCTATTTTGGCTCCTTCCAAGCATATTTTGGCCTTTTCCTAGTACGATTCCAACTAAGGTCACTATTCATTAGATCTCCACATGAAATGATTTATTAGTTTTATTAAAAGTTTTAATTATTTGATTTTCCTTATTTTCTTGCCTATCAAAGTTGTATGACTAGTACTTCCCCCTTGACCCTTTTATAGTGTCTCAAATGCTCTAAAGATACTATTCATACCTCAGGAAGTATATTTATGAAATCAAGATTCTAGGGTATTACATAACATTCAATTCAATCTCACACTGACTGTCCTAAAGCACCTTTATTAAGCCAGTAGGTCCCCTAATAAATGTATTATAGTAGGGGAGGAAGTCTTCATTGCCTTCTTGGTTAGATTGGG
>CANXYI010284890.1:0-11286 GCA_948208565.1 Hura crepitans | reverse complement strand
AGGGACCTCCACTTATGAGAGGTATTAAGCCTTTCTGACTAAAGCCTTGAGCCTATATAGCCAAGCTTAGCAACTTTTCCTAGGTTGTATGACCCTAAGAGATTGTGATTGTATTATGATTGCTATATGGGCCTATTACATTTATACTACTATGTGGGCCTATCACATTTTGACCATTATGCCTTTTTGTTTGGAATGGGCCTAACCTAAGTTCACCTCAAATAAGACTTAAATGTTATAGGCCATTATCTTTGCATATTCCTTAAATATGAGAGGTTATTGGGCCTAATTAAGCCTACATTCAAACCTATGCATCCTCTAATGATGGTTAGGTAAGCCTACCTAGGAAGAATAACTAAGACCACATGTGTAGGAGTAATAAGGTTAGAAGGCTTATTGCTTGTGTATGTCCTTATACATCTAACATGTATCCTTTTTGTATACATATATATAATGTTGTACCCACTACATAACATGAACTTTATATCCTTTTTGTTCTCTATGTACCATGTTTTTATCCTAATGCACACATATAACACTATATATGACATGAACTTTTAACCTTGTATACCATATGTATCACATAAAATTTTACATTTTCATCCTAATACTTATTCATTATAAACACATTGCATATAGACTTAAGTACACTTTACACTATCCATATATCAAAAGAAAGCCATCTTGTAAAGATCCATTAACTTCACACTTCTTGTATCCCCACTTAACATCATAAGATGTGAAGTATCCATATTAGACATTAATAGGAACAATGAATCATACACATGCACTAGAATTATAAGCTTTCATGCATACATCTATAAAGCTACCCCATTCATACTACTTAGGCTTAGGTTTAGGTTGCATATGTTGTAAACACATTTTTATATAAGTACATATCATACTCATGTATATTATGCCTTAGCAATCATCCCCCTATTAGGATCTTCACTCATACAGGCATACATAGCATCTAAGCACCTTACATATGCATCTCATAGCATAATATGTACCTCACAACCATGGACCCATATAAAACCATGCATACATCTTCACTTGTAAACACCCTCACATGCATCTTACATAAGTCTTGTAACATGTCTCACATCATAAATCATTCATCAATTGAGCATCTATCTTTAGAAGATTTACTTAGCCAGGCATGAAAGAAACATACATAAAAATAGTTCGCATAGGTTCCTAAGATTATACAAGCTCATGCATTCACCACACTATTGTACAACCTTAACACTATTCCATGACTTCACATACATACTACTTAGGCGTTACCATTATCATCTTCTATCATCTGGCCTAGCATAGTTGTGACATCTATCCATCTATGTCCACATGCATTTGAAGTCATATTATGTCTAGGCATAACATATTGTTTCCACAATGTCCCATAACTTCACACATGTTACATAGGCTTAGTCATGTATTATTCATGTATTCATATCTAGCATACCATACATAGACACATATCATCTATCATGTAGACTTCATTCACATTTCATCATCTTACCTAATATTATGCCTTCATCACATATCTATATTACATCTAGGCATGTCATGTACATATCACATGCATCATAAAAGTTACATGCTTATTACTTAGGCTTAGTCATGTATACAGACATTAATAATCCATTTTGTATCCTTAAGATCGATAACATGTAAATATCATCTTGCATGTTATGATTCATTACATATCTATTACATCATGTACATATCACATATACCGTAAAAGTTACATCACATGCATATTAGTTAGGCTAGTTATGCATATATGCATTAACCATGCACTTTGTATCTTTAGGATCAATAACATGTAGACCTCATCAAGCATGCTATAATACATTACATTACATCATGTACATATCACATACATCACTAACATTCAGTCATTTATGAATGTAAAGATCATAATGCTTAAAGCATGCATTATATCATATTAACAATTGTATCATGCTAACTATGAGGATCATTCTTCGCTTAGGCTCTTTTAGGGAAAAGACGTAATGGAAACCTGACTTGAAACAAAAGATGAAAGTCAATTTGTGACTAGAAGCATGCTTAACAAATTGATAACCACCTTGGAACGAAGAATGATGGTAGTCATAGAAGAAAAGATTTAAGAAGCTCAATGACAAGGCATAGGCACTATCAAAGAAGCAAACAACAATTAGAGAACCAAGCCAACTCGCCTGCCACACAAGTTCACTAAGCTAAATAAGCCTTTATCTATAATGTTTGGAGAATTAAGGGAAAAGAACCTTCTTTAACCATTGATAACCAAACTTTACCCAAAACCATTTCCACCAAAATATCGACACGATTTATACTATGCATATCATCAAAGGACTGGTCATCTCACTAATAAATGTACGACCCTTCGCCATGCCATCCAAGACCTCATAAATAATGGTGTGATACCTTATCCTGAGGATCACCTATTACTAGACCTCACCAATATCCCTTTAATCTCTGAAAAGCGAGGTTCCCTCTTTTTGACGTTTAGTCTTCCACCTCATAGGCTAACTCTTAACCAGTTATAAGATCCTGCCAGTCAAGGATATGGAAGGATCCAATGAAGATGTGGAGGCTGCCATAGTTTTCTAGTTTTTTTTTTGCCTCTATACTGGAACAATTAAAGTTTTCTCTTTCATTTGCTTCTTGCTTCTATGTTTGGACAATTAAAGTTTAATAAAACATTATTTTATTTTCTTCATAAGCATCTTTATATACCACGTCCATTATAAATAATTCATGATGGCTCACCACCACTACACATAATTTTAAAGCTCAAAACTTGATCTTTCCTTGTAAAGCATGAGAAATGTCGCTGAATGTGAGATAAGGGAAAGAAAATAATAAACTGGGGGTAACTACACTTAAAAGAATGCCTTTTTTGTTCGAATCTTAAAAAAAAGCCTAAATTCAATAGGGTCCAAACCTAATGCATCAAATTCATTTTGTCTAATCATTTTCAAAGCCTAAAATTTTATGGCAATTACACTAAAAAGCCAAACCTTTCTTGATCCTTGCTCACACAAAAATTCAAAAGTTAGAAGATGCTAAATTCCAAAGCCTATAAAAAAGCGAATAGATTTGTTTTAAGCCTCAAACACATGAGCATTCTCTTTTCAACCATGATTGCCCTCATTAAAAAAAAATGAATTTGTTAATTCCCGCTAGGATGATTAACCAAGAACATGAGCCTAGGCAAAAGTTAGGGAAACTGAGAGAAAATATTTAGTCAGAAAATCATCACGACTAACTAGTAATAGGGATATCATTAATATAGTACTGGGAAAGGTCTAAAAAATGATATTCAACATTCAAAGATTTAAAATGCTAAGGGCATGAAAATGGCACAATTAACAAGCCACTTGATGATCTAAAAAACTCTATCTCCCATGGCAAGAGCTCTAAAACATACCGAGCCACCATAAAAGGTGCAAGTCTAGACTCAATTGATCAAACAATACACCATCATATCTTAAGCCTTAACCAAATATGGATAAGCTGAATCCAAAATTCAAATATAAAAATATAAAAAAATGAATAATGAAGCTTGCTAAATTGAAAACCCATAAAGGGCAGTTTAGGTAAAAACTAAAGCATATCTCACTAGATTAAAAACCAATAAAGGGCGGTCTAGGCAAAAATTAGAGATCAATAGAAAATATTTAGCTGGAAAATCTTCGGACCAGCTAATAACAAGAGTACCATACTATGCAATCACATACATGTGCATGCTCATCCTTCATAATCATTCACTCTTTAGTCACCTATGGTTAAACGCCCTTCATGGCAAATTGACTTTTCACCCAAGCCTTGTCTTTACTATTGTTCACCTCTCAATCAACATTCCCTAACCTTTCCATCACCATAACTATTCTTAACTTAGCCTATAACTTCCTAACTTGACTATCTTCTCAAACCCCAACCTTTTCTTATGATGAGTCTAAGAGAAGAATGATCCCAATAACAAAATAGGTACTAACTCATGCATTTAGAAACATTATCATACATACATCACAAGTAAATAGGTTCACTCACGCTCACTCTCACCTATTCATACATCTATTCTAGGAAAAGCACCCATTTTGCTTGATCATACATTCATATTCATACATCCATTCTAGGAGAAACACCCATTCTGCCTGAGCATATATACCTATCCATACATCCATTTTAGGAGAAATACCCATTCTACCTAATCATACATTCACATTCATGCATCCATTCTAAAGGAAAAAGTACTCATTCGGCCTGTTCATACATTTTGCATTTATTCATCATCCCTTAATCATAGGATTCAGTCATTATAAGAAAAGATGCACCATTATTCAACATATATCTGCCTTCACCATTCATTTATCATGAGTAAAAATACATTTATCATTCATCTGTATTCATCACTCAACAATCATAAGAGCTGATTCATTCAAAGTTATAGTCATGTCTTACATGCATCCACCATTCATTCAAATTCCTCATTTATTTAAAAAATAAGCAAAAATACATGTATCAATATGCATACCTCACCACATATAAAAAAGATTAGGAGCTAACACACATCACTACATTTATTAGAAATGTATTATTCCTTCATAAATATTAGAAATCAATTTGCATATCAATCATTTATCACCACATTAATTCACTAGAATCATCTCATTCACTCATTCATGACACATTCCTATTGAATCACTATATCATTAGAACCATTGCATTCATTTATCACCTTTATAATTTCATACCCATTCATAGGATAGAGTGCAATCAATCATTCATCTCATTCATCATCCTCATGGTTTCATGCTCATTCATCCAAGATTGGATAGAGTACATTCATTCATTCGCCCCTATGATTTCATGATCATCCATACAATAGAGTGCATTCATTCATTACCTTTATCATTTCATAATCATCCATAGGATAGAGTGCATTCATTCATTACCTTTATCATTTTATGCTTATTCATAAAATAAAGTGCATTCATTTATCACCTTTATGTTTTCATGCTCATTCATCTAAGATAGTGTATGATACATTCATTCCAATCACCAAATGTATTCATACATTTGCACATGTATCAATTCATTCATCCAACATTACACATGCTTTAGACACACCACTTATTAGGTTTTTATACATAAGCATCTATTTAGACATCCATCACATAGCTCAAAGACACTAATGACAAATAACATGCACATGTAACATTTAGGATAAGGTCATATTCCTCCAAGCATTATAACAAGGTTCATCCTTCTAATTATATAAAAACTAAGTACAAACTTACACATGCATGGCACTACATTAATATCAATTCACACATGCACACTTCTTTGTCACATAGTTCATAAACATAAAATGCATAAACTCACATTCATCTATTAGGTAGCCAAACATATAAGTTGCTATATTCATCACTCACTTATCACATCACATTCATCATAAGTCCATATGAAAATTTGTACACACACATGAATAGGCATCACCGTTCATGCATTCCTTATAAGAAAATTAAATACAAGTATTAACATTCACATTCATTAGGTATTACATAAATAGATACATTCCATTCACATCAATTCAATATATGAACTCATGCTTATTCCGTAGGATATACATCAATGCATCCACATTCGTGCACATGTCTCAACACATCTTTTTTTTTTTTGCTCAAAAAATAAATATGTATGCACCATGCTATTATGCATTTGATATCATTTAATAACACTTTCTCCCATCAACCCTCTTTCCATATGAATCCAAATATGAGGCATTTGTCTCTATGTTTCCATACATCATTCACTAATTGTTTTTCCACATTTCCCATGCATTAGAAATACATCATCCATTTTTACATTTTCCATGCATGCTACATCTATTTCATTATTCAAGCATAAAAATATGCATTAACATATTTTTTCTCTAAATCACTGATAAGTTCCTAAAAAAATATATGCATTATCCTAAATTACTAGCACATTTTGTCCTGATCAAAAATAGCATCTTAGATACATCTAAACCTTTAAATCATGTATCAATCATGCACTCATACATAACATATACATATACATACGCTTTGTAAATAGATGGACATCCCCCATTTTTGTATAAAATCCCTTGCACATGTATGTGGTTTTTATAAACTACTCACCATGAATACCACACGTACACATGATTGGCACTTTGTATTCACACACATGCAAACCATTACATTTAATTAGGTACTCACAAGTCACGCACACTTATGCACTAGCATTTGAATTATTTTAAGGCAGACAATTACTCAATTATAACATCATCCATAACTGACAAAAGCTAGGAATCAACTTTATTCTTAGATTCGACCCTGTGTCCAATCCAATCCTCTTAAATCCAATCTTCCCTAGATTTGACTCCGTGTCCAATCTATGTTTCAGCGTTCAGCCTAATAAGCCAATCTAATCTTTTTAGATTCGACTCTATGTCCAATCTAAGTTTTAGGGTTCAGCCTAATAAGACAATCTATAAATTTTAGGGTTCAACCTAATAAGCCAATCCATTCTTCCTAGATTTGATTCTATGTCCAATCTAAGTTTTAGGGTTCAACCTAATAAGCCAATCTATAAGTTTTAGGGTTCAGCCTAATAAGCCAATCCAATCTTCCTAGATTCGATTCCATGTCCAATCTAAGTTTTAGGGTTCAGCCTAATAAGCCAATCTATAAGTTTTAGGGTTCAGCCTAACAAATGAATCCATAAGTTTTAGGGTTTAGCCTAACAAACGAATTCGCAATTTTTTAGGGTTTAGCCTAACAAGTCAATCCAAAATTCCTTTCCATCCACTCAAACCTCATTAATCAAACAACCTTAGGTGCAATCAAAATTACTTTATTAAGAGTGTATGAACTATATCATAAAGGCATGAGACAACAATCTAGAGATATCAAAGCAAAAACATATTCAGATCTATTTGGATTTTCACTTCACTTGAGGACAAGCAGGCACCCGTGTTCAGTGTAGTTTTCTTCATAATATCAATTCTTTTCTAAAGGAAAATACAAGTCAAGTTTAGCAAGCTTTTGCAATGATTTAATTTATAGGCAGGCACCGTATTCAATGTAGCTTCGTGCCAGGTAAGTATACTCATAGGTAAGTATTTCTAAATCTAGTACTTTGTTGTGCGCTATTCCAATTTATGCATTGCATAGCACACACCAAAGTGGGGGTAATTGTAGATGCCTCAATTTTGGGTCTAGGACTTTTCTTATGTATTTAGACTTTGACTCGACCCGAAAAGCTTACGGTGCAACCCGAATTGTGAAAAATTAGGAACCTATATTGGTAATAGAGGGCTAGGTTGATAGGCCTAAGCTCGAAGCCTGACATAGATTTTAATGGGGGTGCAAGGGCAAAGCCCCCATGATATGGACCCATTCACCTTTTCAGGCCTATGATGATAACCATATATAGGCTTAAGCAATAAGGCAAGTAACCTGAAACCCAAGTCTGCACGAACTTATCCAACTTAGCCCAAAACCCATAGACTGGTGGGAAAACCATGTCTAAGTCTATGCGGATTAGGCTGTACAAGTCCGCGTAGACCTACCGATAAAAAACTTCTAGAAGTGTGAAATTCCTATTCTGGCATTAAATCCTAATCTTAGAGGGATTCTACCTCCTCTATATAGAATACCTAAGCCTTAAGCTTATAAATACCCACTTTGAGCTATGAAAAAAAAGGGTAGGAGGCTAAGAATCAAAATTACAATGGCTAATAAACCATTAATGAATCACTCTACAAGTCCAATTAACCCACAATAAAAAATCTATTCTTCTAAAACCCAACCATTGTCTTATTGCTTAATGCTCACTTCAAGGTAAGATCTGAGGTTCCTTTTATTGTATTCATTAATTTATTTGAGTTGTTTGCTTAACCAATGATCTCTCATGATTAATTGTCATGTGAGGTGGTTTTATGTAATCCCCACAATAATTATAGGAGTAGGTTAACCTCTCAAATCGATTTAATAATTTTCTAATTGTTTATGGAAAATTGTAATCATAATTAATTCTTAAACTGATGACTAAGTCCACACGGACCTATTAAAAGGTCTGCACAAACTTATAAATTGAATATGTACATAATATTAGGTCTATACAGACCATGGTACGATAACAATAACATGTTTGCCTTGTCTCTTATGTTTTAATGTATTTTATTCACCATGTTAGCATGCCCTTATATCTGTATCATATTGTATGATCATTCTATTTGACATTGTCATTAAGTCCTCATAAACCACTATTTGGTGCTATTAATCTCTTATTTTGAGTTGTATGCAAGTGACCCTTCTCACTGGAGTGGATGTCCAAACGGACTTAATATCATTTATGTAGTAGCCCGCATAGACCAGTCGACATGAGGTCAGGACAATTTTAATACTTTGGATTATTTCTTTTGGTTTTGTACTATTTACACTTCATTGCTTATTTTGGGGTTGTAA
The DNA here is from genome assembly GCA_948208565.1 of Hura crepitans. Lineage (NCBI taxonomy): Eukaryota > Viridiplantae > Streptophyta > Magnoliopsida > Malpighiales > Euphorbiaceae > Hura > Hura crepitans. The sequence continues at coordinate 2,776 of CANXYI010284890.1, read as the reverse complement.
TAGCTAGTAAATAACTTGTTTTACATGTTAAAACCTAAATGTCACATCAAACTATTTTATACATAATTAAATGGTGTTTTCCTTGACAAAATGGATTTGTATTTTCTTAATCAAAAGTCATAATAATAAAATGTATTTTTGAAGGCCAATCTCCTAGAGATGGGAGTTGGGCAATTACTGACAATTGCTATGGAATTACGAGTAATTGTCAAGTCAAATAACAATTAATCAATGACACAATTTTTAAATGTACAATGTTCTTGTCATATTTCTTTTAAATACTACAATTTACTTCTTATACATGAAAAGGTGACATAAATACTTTAAATATAATGCATGCTTACTTGAAAAAGGATTGATAAATATTACAATATACAAAGAAGGCATATTATTTAGGCATAAATAAGATCTAAATTTTGAACCTTTTTGGTACAAAAGATCAGAGGTCTTAGTGTAGAGACTAGGTGGTGACTCCTTTAACCACTCTCGTCCTCGGTAAAAATATCATAATTCTCTACACCCGAGCCTCTTTCTTTTCCACAATTTTATGATCCTATTGCTTTACTATTCTGTTCTTCCCCTTCTCACATGTTTCACCCATTTATGGATTTATTACACTTTTCTAATTTTGCCCTCCATCTTTTTCAAAAATTATTATTAAGCCCCTTACTCATTTTTCACTCTATCGTTCATACCAACAGATTCTACTCAATCTATACTTTCATTTCATTCACTACTTTTTCTTATAATTCCACTTTTATCATTAAGAAAAACTCGACCGAATGTTGGGATATGACAAGCCTTCCCCTCTAAAAAGAAATTTTATCTCTAAAATTACCTGGTTCAAATATTTATGGGTTTTATTCTCTCATCTATTCTCTACTCTTCCATGTCACTTCTTCCATGTTGTGATGTCTCCATATCACCTTCACTAGTGCTACCATTTTGTTGCATAATTCCTTCACCTTATGGGCTAGGATATTCATTTATTCCTCATTATTAGAGAGAACATATCATATTTGTACTTTTTTAGGTGATAGTACGTGTGAAAGATCTGATATATACTTTCAAAACATTGAAATGTAGAAGACATCATGGATTTATTATAGTTTAAGTGGCAAGGCTAGTCTATATGCCATTAGTCCCACATGTTATGTTATTTGGTATAGGCTGATAAACCTGAAACTCAAGTTGCCACTCTTAGCAAAATGTAGCACTTTCTTCCATGGTGATACTTTGGAAAAAACTTTATCGCCTATTTAGTATTTGATGTCTTCCATTTCAAATCAACATAAGATTTCCATCAGTCTTAAGCTACTTTTAACCTATCTTTAATCACCTTAACTTTTTTTTCACCATCTCTTATCAAATCTAACCCCATTAGCTTATTTTTACTTAATTCACTCTAATAAAGTGGAGTTCTGCACTTTCTTTCATATAAAGCTTCATACGGTGTCATGCAATACTTACTTGATGGCTATTTTTGTACTTGAACTCTATTAGTGTCCTTTAATTTTAATTGCACAACTCCTTAACATGTCTTCAAGCACATATGTACAAGAGTTTTTTGGGTTAGCAACAAATCTTATGATTATTTTAAATTATTTATCATATTCACTGACAATGACTTATTTTGATTAACCATTTATTTATGGATGAAATGTTGTGTTGAAAGTTAATCATGTACCTAAGGCATTATGTAGTTTCTTCTAGAATCTTGATGTAAACCTTAGGTCAGATATGATGGACATTAGCACTCCATGCAATTGCATAATTTCATCTATGTATAGTTGAGCTAATTGCTCTAGGGTATAATCCATTCTAACTAGTATGAAATATGCAATCTTTGTTAATTGATCTATGATTACACACATTGAATCACATCTATTTCTAGTCAAAGGCAGTCCTACTATGAAATCCATTATGATTCTCTCTCGTTTCCATCCTAATATTGCAATAGGTTGAAGCAATTAAGAAGGAACATGGTGTTACCTTTCACTTGCTAACATGTTAGGCATTTTGTTACATAGTTTGGATAGCTTTTTTCATGCTTAACCACCAATAATAAGGTTTTAGATTATGGTACATCTTTGTACTTCTAAGATACATTGCATATGGTGTATTATGAGCCTCTTGTAATATTTGCTTTTTAACCTTTTCCATATTCGGTACACACAACTGATCATGATAGTATAAATATTTATTTGATTTAATTACATACTTAGTAGGCTTCCCCTCTTGAATTACACTTATTATAGTCATAAGCTAGCTATCTTCCTTCTACATATCTTTCACCTACTTTATTAAGCTTGATTTCACTTGTAATTCCATTAAATCTGCTCCATCTTCCATATGTCCTAGCTTTACATGGATTGCTTTCATAACTAATATGAACTTCTAACTTAATGTATTAGCCATCACGTTAGCTTTTCCTAGATAGTAATCAATATGACAATCATAATTCTTTATTATTTCCATCCATCTCTACTGTCTTAGATTTATCTTTTTCTATGTATGTGGGTATGTTAACCTCTTGTTATTAGTGTATATATAACATCTCTCCCTATAAAAATAATGCCTCTATATTTTCAAGGCAAAAATGATGGTTGCCAATTTCAAATCATAGGTTGGATAGTTTCTTTCATGTGATTTTAATTTCTTGATGCGTATGTTATCTCCTAATTATCTTGCATTAGTACATATCCAAATCCATTCTGTTAGGCATCATTATAGATGCAAAAAGTCTTTCCTTATTCTACTTTTTGTAAGGATTAGA
>CANXYI010284702.1:0-14735 GCA_948208565.1 Hura crepitans | reverse complement strand
CTCAAATATTACCTGTGTAAAAGAATATCTGAGCACTGGCATAAAAGCCTTTTGATGCAAGTAAGAATGGTTGACTTCTTCCTTATTACAAGGCTTACCAAGCTACAATGCCTTCTGCTGCTGTAATCGTTACAATTATGGTTTTTTAGTGTATCTTTTTTTTCAAACCCCTCTCTCCCTCAGGAAGTCCTCCTCCTTTAAGGATTCTGACTCCTGGACTAAATAAGCAATGTTTAGATCCGGAGTTTGTTTTTTAAGGGTAAGTCCATATGGATTTATCCTTGATGGTTTGTGCAGACTAAATCTTCTGATGTGATGGTCTGTGGTCTCTATAGGTCGACTTCTAACCTACCTCTGAGGTTAGTCTGTGCGAAAATAGATAGTAAGTCTGTGTAGACTTATGTCTTGATATCTTTATGTGTTATGCTCAAGAGCTCATCTCTGGCTATCATCATAGGTCAGGGTGAGGTGTCTACACTAAGATTTTAAGTATAGAACTTTTTTTTTTATGAATTTAGACTTTTATTCCACTAGAAATGCTCATAGTGTGACATAAATTCAAGAATCAACCTAAGCCCTATGCTATCGACAAATATTCCATTAGAGGTATAGGGGCAAAACCTTTATGGTTTGGACTGATTCATTTTGTGGGTCTATAATGATAGCCAAAAATAAGCTTAAGCCATAATGCAAGAAACCTAAAAACATGGTCACTACTGACCATCATGATGTAAGTCCAAATGGACTAACATAGAACTGACCTAGAGAAATTGAGCCCACGACCCATGGTCTACTAGAATATACCAAAGGCATGGTTTGTATAGATGTATGAACCCTGAACCAAAGTCTATACTGAGCTTCCACCAAAAAGCTTACACAAACTTGATCTTCTTTTTTGGACTCTAATTCTTAATCTTACTACAATTCTCTTTTTTTTAGATGGGAATACTACCCAAAAACCTTATAAATACCCTTTCCATCAGCCTATTTTATAAAGAAGAATCATTATGAATTAAGATCCAAAATTTTGAGAGTCTAAGGCATAGACTCCAAAGCAAGATTTGCTTTACTAGTCCTAAACCTTAATTGAAATAATTATTCTTCCTAAACCTAATATTTGCCTTATTGCTTGGTGCTAACTACAAGGTAAGATCTAGGGCTTCTTTCATTCTTCATCATTATTCATTCTATTAATGTATTTTCTTTAACAAAGGATCTCCTAAGATTAATCATATAAGGTGATTCTATGAATCACTATGTTGATTATACAAGTAGGTTAACATTTTAAATCTTTTTTTATCATATTTTGATAATTCATTAGAAAATTGTGATTGCACTTACTTTTTGGAACTAATGCCTAAGTCTACACAGACCTATTTTAATGAATGTTAAGGTCTATGTGGACCTATTATTTGAATATGTATATAGTAGTAAGTCTGTATGGACTAATGTTCGATAATAATTTTATATTTATCTTCTATATTCTATTTTAACATATTTTATTAAACACTACATCCTGTTATTGATTTGTATATATATCAAGTATGCCCTTTCTAATATTCTCTAATCATTCTAGTCTCTAATATGCATATTTTTAATATTCTAGAATTAACACTAGGTTTATACGAACTCTCTTTTATGATAAGTAAAGTCTACATGAATGTCTATATTGAATGAATACATTTTCATATGGTCTATATACACATATGTTGTGCTAAACTATTCATTTATCTCTTCTCATTATTAATTGTTCTAATCACCATTCTATTTATAATAATTGTTCATGCATATTCCGTACATATTTATATCAATATGTATAACATTAACATGCATTATAATAACCTTATTTGGTACTATTATTAGGTCCTCACGGACCTTTATTTGTGTTACTAATAATTTTCTCTTCAGTTGTGAAAGATTGACTATTTGTGGTAGATATAAGGTCTAGATGGATGTATTAGTTGTGATATCTTATACTACATAGACATAGGTTGAAAACCATATCGAGTCTATATAAACTTAGCGATGTAGAAATATGACTAATTGTTTAGTCCTTATTACCCTTATTTGCTTTTGTACCTTCTATCTCTTTTGCTTATTTCTAGGTTGTAATAGTTATTTTAATAACTTGTTTTATACATAAAAAGCCTAACCTCAAATCAATAATTTTTCTATCTAATTAATTACTGTTTTCATAACAAAACGGTTTTGAGTTTTCCTTAATAAAAGTCACATAAAAATGTATCTTAACAAAAGGCTAATATCCTAGAAATGGTAGTTGGGCAATTACCACTAATTCCTATAGAATTATAGGTAGTTGTTAGGTTAAATAACCAATAATAAATGACCTTATTTATAAATGCTCAATTTATGTTTATGCTTTTTTTTTATATTTTAAAGATTGTAACTTATTTTTCTTTTATAGAAAGGTGACATATATGCTTTCAACTATAATTCTTGCTTGCAAGATACAAGATTGATAAACATTAGAACATAAATAAAGGTATATTGTTAGGGCATAAATAAGATCTAATTTAAAACCCTTTCTAGGTAAAATATCAGTGGTCCTAGTGTAGAGCGAGGTGGTGACTCCAAACCCTAACTTCTTTGTCCCCGGTACAAAAAAAATCTACAATTACTATGTGTAGTGGCATGAATTATAGGCTTTACAGCTATTGTAGTAGCATGAAAATGTGCTGTGTCTGTACTGGACCTCACAGCTACTACACTAGCATAACACATCACTATAACTATGTAGTGGTCCCAGTGGTTACACCTATATAAGAATACATGCAGTGGTTTTATTTGACATTTGGGTTAGTACACCTACATGAGAAATATCATATCACATCATATCATGTTAATACAATATACATATGTGCAGTGGCCCTTATAGACCTCACGGTGGCCGCACATGTATGAAACATGACACTGAAGTGTCTTAGTAGCTGCTACATCCGTAGTTGATTAGTCAACCAATCGAGTAGATTGTTTAGCACATATAGGCTATCAACATCTTTATTTCAATACATGTGAATTACATATCTTTGCACATTTTTAGGTAGAAATCTATACTCCTATTCATACAATTTAGATATACTCGTCAACTAATAACTTACCATTTCATGGTATGTTAAGTAACCACATTTCTGTAATGCCACATTGAAATGTGCATCATTGTTACTCATTACGTTCAAGAAATTATTTCACTTTTCTCAATGAGTAACACAAGTTCATTTGTCACATTACTTTTTTATCAACTTGCATTGCAATTTTCAATATGGCAACATACACATTATGCCTAACACATCCCAACACACAACACACACACACGCACATTACATACTCAATATCTTCGTCATCAAACATGTTTATTATTTACATATCAAAATCATAATGCCATATCTCATTTAAGCTTAATACACACCAAACGTGAATAATTCGGCTACAATTATCTAAATTACCATTTTACCCCTTCTATGAATACCATTGGGCCAAAATATTATTTTCTTCATTTAATTTATTTTAGTCCCATTTTTTAATTCATTACATTAATTTACCACCCCTTAAACCCTAATGGACCATGCTTGCAATTTTAGGGTTATTCTAATCCTTAAACTAATAAAATGACATAATGACCATATTCTTGAAAATGCATAACTCGCATATGTTTATCGAATACACTTATAGAGTGATTATTCAACATCCCAAAATGCACCTCACAGCTTCTCTTTTCTTTTGTCTTGGGTTTCCTCCACTTTTTCTAAATTCCATAATAGAAAATATATCAGAAAAATGCATAGAAAAATCTACACTACACCAAACTCAAAAATAAGATTGGAATTATTAAATTGGGTACCCTTGATTAACTAAAAAATGCTAGGGTTTCAATTTAGCATTTACCTTGACTTAGTGCTTTGAAATGTTAAACACATAAATAGCTCTTTTTCCCCTAAAATATCTTCTTTTTGAAAAATTAACATTGCATTAGAGCTCTATATATGGAGAGGATCAATTTCCATATATAATATGAAGTTTTAGGTGGAGAAATGGGTGAGAAATTATGAAACAAAGAAAGATGAGAGTGAAAATAGGGGATGGTGTCAACTTTAGGGAAATGAGGAAGATTATAGAGTTTTTAATCATGTGTGACATATACACACACTCTTACACCTTTTATATTAAGACTATGGATTGCCATAATTGAACTACGTGGTGATCTAAATGCCATGATTAATCTTATTTATGTTTTAAGCTTTAAAATGTAATTTTAATTCTTGAAGTCTCCAAAAATCCCTCTCTAGGCACAAAAACTTCTAAAATTTCCTAATTTAAGGACCTCTAAAATATCGAGGCCAAAACCTAATGGGAACTTAATTAGTTAATTAATCATGTTTTTAAGAAATTCAAATAAAATACTTATCGATAATAGAAAATTTTAATTTCAACACCATTAGAATAGTTGGATTTTTTACCTTTAGGTTATGCTACTTTTGGGTCCTTTTGAGAACATCTAAAACATTTTATCACTCGTTGTAAACTACGATCATTATTGACTAGATATGGACATGAAAATTTTTATTAGCTCAATGGTTACTCCAAATAACTTTATTTTTATCTCTATTTCATCCATAATTTTTTATGGCTAGTACTCCTTCTCGATCATCTCTGTGTGACTTGATTTCCTAAGATACACTATTCATAACTCAAGAAGTACTATTCAAAAATTTGAGGTTTTTAGGTGTTACATTTCCTTTCTCTTTTAGAAATTTTATCTTTAAACTTTACCTGGCTCAAATAGATATAGATATTGTTTCCTCAATTGTTGCTTACTTTCTTATGTTGCTTTTTTGTAAATTGTGATACTTCCATAGCACCTTTGCTAAAGGCATAACTTTATTGCATAGCTCTTTAACCTCACGTGTTAAAATTTGGACCAATTTTTGTTTATATGAAAGGTCTAGTTATACCTCTTTCTCTTTTATCAATAATACATGCAAGGGATCTAACTGATATTACCTTAACATTGAGACTTGAAAGACAACATTAATCTATTGCAACTTAGGAGGTAATGCTAATTAATAAGCCATTGGCCCCATATGTTCTATCACATCATATGGAGTAATAAATCTCTAGCTAACTTGCCATTCTTGCCAAACCAAAGTATCTTCTTCGAAGGTTATACCTTAAGGAAAACCTTATTTCTTACTTTTTATTCAATCGACTTTTATTTTCATATATGTTTGTGATTTGTCTATCTATTGATGCTTTTAATTAATTTTTGACCATCTTGACTTTTTCTTCTATGTCCCTAATCAAATCCAGTCCCATCAATTTATTTTTACCCAATTCACTCTAACATAGTGGGGTCTTACATTTCCTTATGTGCAAAGCCTCATATGTTGATTGTAGATGTTATTATATGTAAATTCTTCTAAGGATAGATATCAGTCCCAATTACTTTTAAACTCAATGGGAAAGCTTCATAGCATATTTTTTAATACATGGATAACTCACTTAGATTGGCCATATGTCTATGGATATAAAGGTGTGCTAAATGTGAGTTGAGTACCTAAGGTGTCATGAAGTTTCTTCTAAAATATAGATATGAATCTCAGGTCCCAATATGAAATAATAGATTTTGACACCTTATGTAGCCTCACTTCTCATCAATGTATAGCTGTGCAAGCTTCTCTAGTGAATAATCCATTCTTATTAAGAAAAAGTGTATTGTTTTAATCAATCTGTCAATAATGTCATATATCGCATGACATTCATTCCTGGGTAACCTAACCACGAAGTCTATCATGACTCTTTCCCATTTCTACTCTAGTATTGCTATGAGACGTAGCAATCTAGAAAGAACTTGGTGTTCAGCTTTCACTTATTCATAGTTAAGACATTTAGTCACATACTCAGCTATATCCCTTTTCATCTCAGGCCACTAGTAATAAGGCTTTAAGTAATGATACATTTTATGCTCTTGGGATGCATGGCATTCCATGTAAGATCTATTTCTTAATGTCTTATATGTCAAGCACACATAAATGATCATGGTAGTACAAGTATCTATTGAATTGGATTTCATGCTCAGTAGGCTTCCCTTCTTTGATCAAACCTATTATGTACATAAGTTGATCGTCCTCCTTTTAAGTGTCCTTTATTTATTAAATTAGGTCAGGTATCACATGTAATTCTACTAGCAAGGCTTTATCTTTTTAGTACTACAATTGAACATTTATTACTTTGATAGCACATAAAAACTTTTGGCTCAATTCATTAGCTACCATATTACGCTTAGCAAGATGATAATCAACCAAGCAATTATAATCCTTGATTAATTCCATCCATTTTTATTGCCTTAAGTTAAACTCCTTCAAGATAGGTAAGTATTTCAAACTCTTATTGTCCATATACACATAGCATCTTTTACCATACAAGTAATGCCTCCATATTTTTAAAGTGAACGTAATGGCAACCAACTCTAATTTATGTGTCAAATAATTCCTTTCATGGGGCTTTAATTGCATAGATGCATAACCCACAACCTTTCCATTCTGCATTAATACATACCTATATCCATTTTGTGAAGCATCACTATAAATAACAAAGTACTTCCCTAACTGTGATTATGTAAAGATATGAGATTTTATCAACTTAGCTTTTAATTTGTCAAAGCTTTCCTAACACTTATGATCCCACATGAATTTCACATCATTCAATAATAGGTATGTCATGGGAATAGTAATTAATGAGAACCATTTGGTGAACAACCTATAGTAGCTAGCTTGTAATGCCCAAAAATCAAAGTATTATAAATAGTGCTTTTCCTTGGATGTGAATAGTATTCCCAAGACTCAGGATAATTGAAGTGGCCGAGTGAAAGTATTAATCATAAAATAATTTTGGGCAAATTTTGAAGCCAAACAGAAATAATTTAGTTGGTTAAAAATGCAAAGAATGTTTTACGGCAATGTCATGTGAATAGTCACCCAATTTTAGCTGAATCGTAAAATATTCAAAAAATTGCTCAAAAAATTCAAGGATTAATACAACTAGATACTAAAAAATTCTAATTAGCTTATCATTACTAGAAATGGAATTTTTGGTGATCGGGAAGTATTTTTACTAAAATTAGGTAACCTTAAAAACTAAATTTGTAATATGCTTTTTGCTATTTTCAAGCACTAATTTTTAAAAGCCTTTTGAGGTTTGATTTATAGAAATTTATGGGTCTCCTAGATGTGAAAAAGGAGGAAAAAAACTAAAAAAAAGGACTATATAAGGGGTCAAAGGAGGAATAATTTCTTCCTCCTAAGACCCTACTAGTTGATGCCTTTAGCAAGCAAGGATGAGTCATTTTTGCTCCTTCAAACCTTTATTTTAGCTCATTTTCTTCCATGGAAGACTTGAGTCCATGTCTTCAAGACCTTTAGACACCATTTTTACCATGATATATGTGAAAATCAGGAGAAAAGATCGATTTTCCATTTGAGTGAATAGTAATAGGAGATTGATTAAGTAAAATTTTTTTAAGTTTGATATTTTTCCCATGTTTCCTAGGTGCCCAAGGTTATGTCTAAGTAGTCAAGTTTTCATTTCAGTGTCAGTATGATTTTTATTGAATTCTTATGTATTGACTTAGTAATGGGTAGTTAAAGAAATCGACAAAACACTTGACAAAGGGAAAAGCAAGGCATAGATGATCCTCAAAAGTGTGTTTGACTCTCTTAGTATATGTAATTGACATATATTATGAAAATTTAATTATGCCCTAAATATGCCATAATATGTCATTAATAATGTTTAGGCATTAAATGCCTAATTAAGTTTATAATTGGCATTAATTGTAATTAGTAATGTAATTGATGTAGGCTACAATTATTTATAATGTTAGATGGATGAGAATTATGTATGTTGATATTATGTGTAATGTGGACATACATGTATGTGTATGTATCTATGCATTATGCATGAGAAATATGATATATGGATATGGAAGGTATTATGTGTTCGTGTGCACATGATGTATAAAGACAAATGCATGAGTTAAAGCTTTAAGGCTTTGGATGGCATTATTGCCAAAATGGCAAATTGATGTTGTATGTATGTGTGCTAACTTTATATGGTCACATGTAAGCATGTATGTATCACATATGTATGTTACGTATAATGTATGACCATGAATTAATGTAATTCCCTATATAGACATGAAGATGATATATGATGTGATTAAAGGCATTAAGTCATGTTGGGAGGTATGATGGCCGAATGGCCTATGCGTATGTACATAAACGTGAAATTACATAAGATGCATGTAAATGATGAATTATGTATATGAATGGCATGTTGGACATATGCATGTGAGATAAGATATGTAATTTGAATATGTGTATCTAAGATGCATGAATGATAAAGTGGTCCATAATGTATTTAGGTATGTCCATGCTTTATGATAAGTATGAGATCAATGTGCATGATTATATATATGGTTCTAATTATAAGGAATGAAGTGGTATGGATAATATTAAGAAAATGCATATGATAGCCTACTGTGATGGTGAGGCCGGTTGGCTATGGCATATGTATAGTGTTTATAATATAAGCTATGTATGTTATTATCTAGGTATAATCATATGCATAGAATTAATAATGTGATAAATAATGTTCAATAGTTTGGTTGTGTAATATTGTAAGTAGCCATAATATGTTTAGAACATATTATGTGTAATGTTGACCTAAAAGATATGCAATAAGATAATGCATTATTTTATAAACTTAATACATGATACAGTGCATTGATGATGTATATTGAGCTTTATATGGCATAATACCTTATTATTGTGCCTATTGCATTTTCATGATGTATACAACATGTATGTGATGAGATGAAAGCCATTATGGCATGTGAATGATAATTGTTTATATGGTGATTATGTTATGAAAAATAAGATGTCATGAGAAAGTGTAATGCATTTAATATGAAAGAGTAATGATATAATGCATTCGTGAGCATATGTATGTAATGGCTTTGATAAATGGCACTGTAACAAGGTGTTGCACGTCATAATAACATGTTAAGCTTACGATAACACTATTTCCCATTTTAGTCATTAGTTAACTAAAAGTAATATTAAGCAATATTAATAAGTTGAAACTCAAAATAATTTATTATTAGCTCATGCAACTAAATAGACTAGTCAGATAAGTTGACCAGTCAGCTAAGAGTTATAATAGCTACTAGGGTACTTCGGTAACTTTGTAGCCTTCGGGTTGCAATACATGAACCTTTGGGTTATTATGATGTCTTGATTTACGGGCTTGATGCATTGATCTTTGAATCTCATTTCCTAAGCTTCAGGTCTGATGTGTGCTGATTATTGGATTTATGTTCTAACCTTCAGCTTTGATGTGTGATAGCTTACAGGTTTATAATTTGCTGACCTTAGGGTCTAATATGTGCAAGGCTTACATGGTTCCGAGGGCCTAGGTGGTCCACTGATACTTTGTTATCTATAGTGTATTTTTTTCTTGAATATGGGCTTAATAAATGGACCTTAATGAATAATGAATAGGTTTATATAATGTATGACACGATTTAATGATATATGATCTTTATGATGTAGTATGTACATGTTTTAGGCCATGTTAGTGCATCTATGCATGTTATGTTTAATTTTTGCAAATCATGTGAAAATTTGAATGTTCATATTTCATATATTAATGTATGATAATAACTAGCATATTAAAACAAGTTATATCGATTACATCTCTAAGTTATTACTTTGTGCATCGTCTATTTTTGTGACACAAAGGTAAGGTGACAATTTGAGTAGAAAGCCTTAGATGGTCAAGTTTTGAAGAGAAAGAAGATTCTTTTTGGTATATTTTGTATATGTATATCTGAATTTTATCATGTATAGATAGAAAGTACTAATATGATGTAATTATGGGAATATGGGCCTAAGTTAAAACGAAATGTCAATTTTTTTGATTTCAAATGTCTCTAAATTATTTTAAAGTTGATTTATTAACTATGATGAATGCATACAGATATACTGATGTATAAATAGTGATGTTATGCTGTCGATGAATATAGAATCATCAGAAGGTTCATAGGAGATGTGAATGAATGTGGAAATGTTTATAAAACTATTTTTGATATTGCAAGTTACTATTCACATTTGGTGTAATGTCTCGATACAACCTTTATGCTGCTAGATTTTCGACACGAGGATTTAAAAATGTAGAAAGTAATTAATTTTTAAAAAATTTTTGTAAATTGATATTTTTATAAAATAAGAAATTTGTTAAGAATGATTTAATAACATTTTAAAATGAGTTAACATGACATGAGTTCGGTAATACATTTAATGTGTGCATTCTTTATTTGTGTTCAGCAACTGGATCAGGTAAAGGGTGTCACATTTAGTGGTTTTAGAGCTCTAGTTTAGGCATTCCTAGGGAACATATGAGTGCTTTAGGTCAAGTTTATACATAATAATGCTAATGATACCAAGGCATATGAATTGTTCCCTTACCCATAGATAAAATGAGTGATCATACACCACACCATAATGAGGAAGTTGAGAGTCGGGCTTCCATGTCTATGGGATAAGAGTCAAATAGAGTCACATCTATGCCTAGTAGTGCAGTGAAGCAAGTATCTTCTATAGCTCCAGTGCCACCAATATTTCTACAAGAGGTGCTATAGCTCTTGAGACAAGTTACAACTACCACTCCACCACTAGCACATTAGGCAAAGGTTTCCTTAACTCTTTAGAAGACCTACCTCGAGAATGTTAAGAAGATAGGGGCCATAGATTTCAAATGAGATGGTATTATTGCGACACCCTCTACCTAACTTATACATTAACCCTAAATAGATAGCGCACATGCATACTAATATCCAATTTTGTTATCCCTAAAAACCAATGAAATTAAAACATATATTAATTAAAACATATCTTGAAATTAAGGAGTTGTAAAAATTAAAAACCATTTGTCACACTTTATGAGAAAACTAATAAGGTTATTGTGTCAAAAATCTAACAGCACAATGGTTATACCGGGACACTTTTACAAATAGTAAACCTATTAAAAACACTTCTAAAATGACATACATCATAACACAGCTCTCATACATCGGCCCTAAATAGAGAGCATGCATGCATACTGATATCCAATTATGTTATCCTTAAAACTAATTAAATTAAAACTTTTATTAATTAAAACATTTCTTTAACTTAAGGAGTTGTAAAAACACTAAAAACCAATTGGCACACTTTTTGAGGAAACTAATAGGGTTATCGTATCAAAAATTTAGTAGCATAATGGTTATACCGGGACACTTTCCCAAATAATAAACCTGTTAAAAACACTTCTAAAATGACATACATCATAGCACAACTCCAAATGTGTCCTCATTACCCTCCAATCAACATAAAAACATCATAAAGCCTTAGGCTCATCACAAGTAGCATTCTCACATGCAACAATAAGAGATATCATAGAAGCTATGCAAGAAACATAAAGCTTTTTAATTAAATATAGTTTTAAGTTATAAAACCGATCCATGTTTATAAATTAGGCCCAATCCCTTTGGAATCACAAGAGCACCACTATATATATTTACATCATTAACCATTTTACAAAATGAAAACAAAAAGTACCTAAAAAGGGTAGTCTTTGTGTTCTCTCCTATAGGCAGAAGCTTTGGCTCTAATCTGCTGCTTAATTACCTACGCATCGCTAACAAAGCAATGCGCTAAGCTTTTCACTTAATGTTGTAATCACTTCAACATGCATATGCCAATTATATAATACAATTGTTCATTTTATAGCAAATGTATAACATTCTATCAATAATAAGCATACAATATGATTCATAGCCTAACAAGCATTTTTTATACATATGCATATCATGAACTATGCATATATCACATTATGTTCTTACACATAGCACAACTACCATCAACATAAATAAAATGAGCCTTGAGCTTAACAAACACATATATCTCCTCATAATAAGCACTTACTCATTTAGGCAATTATAGAAAGCTTAAGAATGTACATTACATGTTTTAGCCTCATAGTCATGCAATAATTAAGTTTCATAAACACCTTTAAACCACATCATCATTTTCAAGTCTTTTTATTATTTATCATATGCCTATACCAAAGAGAGATAACTAACCATGACTAGATAATTGATAACTTAGGCCTAAAGGCACTAACATTTGAAGATACATCAACATAGGCCCTTAGCACTCATGCCTGTCAACACGTAGAACATTGGCCTATAGTCTTGTACTCGAAGGTAAGCTAGCAGTTGCTAAAAATCCTAGTTGATCGATTAACCTATCCAAACTATATTATATAACAATATAGGCATCATTAAACTCATCATATCATATCATTTAAGCTAATTATACATTTTACATATTTTACATTATATCATACATAATTTTATCTCATTGGCCATTTTTCACATTAGCAAGGCCTAAAGAATACATGCCTATAACATAAGTGACATGACTTACCGAATTCCTGAAGAAACTTGATAGGCAATGCACTTCTTGATAGGTCACCAATCCTAGGAGTTCACTAAATGTGAACTCCTTAACACTTATGGACAATTCTAGAACTCTATCAAGTTTTGCTTCTAATTCTCAATCACATTCATACATAGTCTGACAAACCTAGAAAACTCATTTACAGACACTTTCCATGTCACAGGAAATTAGATAGCATAATGGCCACCCAAATGACATACTAAATTTTTTTCCATTTGTTAAAAGCACTTATATAGGCAGACAATTGATAAACCTCCATTTGGACCCTTTTGGTCCCTCACTAAATGTGAGCACATATCAGATATATATCAGAATCATACACTTAGGGCCTCAGGCCTACAGTTATCAAAACCACAAGCAATCTAAACAAACACAACACCTACTTATATTTAAGCCATCTATGCTTTTATATACAGACATAGCAGCTTGTAAGAATGCTAACCCAAACCTATAGGATTTAAATAAGTGTAACTAATAAAAAGAAAAACAATTCTTTTTACCCTTCAACACTTATATGGCTACACTGCATGATCACTAAGGTTAACCTGCTTATCCTTGTTACCTATGCACCACAACATGGGTACGCTAAGTATAAAACTCAATAGTGAATTTAAACCATCTAAAGCATGTAATAGGCTTTAACAAACACAAGTGAGTATAAAAATAATAGTCTAGGTGTAGTGTGTGAGTAACATGCTAGATGCTTGATGCCATTAAAATGATATGTCATATTTTCTTCAATATTATCAAAATGCCACTGGGTTCATTCATTAAATTAATCATCAAAAAATTTCATCAATTACTTAAAATTTACATTTTACACTATTTTAAGTCCTTTTCATATGCTCGATTAGATAGATGACACTTACAGACACTGGACTAAGAGGGAACCGAAAAATGTTTAATGGCCCATATTTTGGACCTTGACTGCTACACCGGTATGATATAGCCATAGGGATAAGTTCATAAAAAAACTCCCATTTAGTAGGTGTCTAACTAATTGGCCATCTAACTTCATTTTAAATTCATTTCTTTGTTAATCATCTTTTTATAATATTAGAAGTTAGGAAATAGATAATTAAAATTTTTATTTAACAATCAATTTTTAACCAGTATAGTTATAGGTCATTTTTAACCTTATCGGGCAATTACAGTTAAATTTTCTATCACATTTTAACTCATTTTTGAAGGCATAATTAAAAACATATTAAATCAAGTCTAGTCCATAATTTTGACCCTATTATTCACATGCTAGATAGTTAATTTAATTATAGTCCCAAAACCATTTTTAACGAGACAATTATAGGTCATTTTACCTATTTGCCATAGCCATTTTAGGTTCTTTTTTTTTATCCTTTTTCAGTGCCAATTGCCCTCATGATCATGCATTTCCATAGGCTTAAAGCCAAACTCATATAGGTATATCAATTTTCTATACAAATGGCTTCCATACCAAGTTACATAAACATAACATGTTTGGTCACTTTAAGGTACAATTTCATGCCTAAAACTAGTCCATCTAAAAGTCAGTTTTCGTGCCATTTCATGCTAATTTCTAGTTCATTTTTCAATCTTTTTCCATCCTTCAAAAGCGTTCCATATTATGTCCATTTCAAGCCATACTATGCATACACATTCACCTAGATCATGTCATATAAACAATACCACATATGTGATGCCATTGCACATACATGTGCTAGTTTGGTCATACCTCATTTCCATGCCATTTAACCTTGCAAAGCTCTCAGCCAAAAGCCCTAATTTTCCTAACACATGCTTTCAATCACATTCAAGCACACATATACACCTTTAAACATCACACAAGCATGCCTACACACATATTATGCCTTTGCCATGCAAACTAAGCCAACATACACTTTGATCATGCCTCGGCCACATTACGCACACACACACACACACAAGTTTTATTTCACTAATCTCTTTACCTACACCTCACATGCCATCAATGGTAAGATATATAGCATATAATATGCTAAATACACATGTCATACACTTAGCCTACCCACCAACCAACCACTCAGCCAAATAAAGGCACACCCCAAAACTCTTAATTCTCACCACATACATATACATTTTATACATCTTCCATGTCATATTCCTTAAATATCATGCCATAACTATAACACCCCCTACCCATTC
>CANXYI010284683.1:0-14073 GCA_948208565.1 Hura crepitans | reverse complement strand
TTATGTCTTAGGGTGCCTAGGCTAGTGAACCTTGAATTAGGATGGCTGGAATGATGAATCTAAGGTTGAATTTGTTCTTGGTGATGTTGGTTAACATGAGTATTTAGTGGAATTGAGAACATTGTTTAGTGGTTGTTTAATTAGCCTCACAATGCTTGCTGATTTTGCTACCTTTGGGTGTTTGCATGATAAATTTGCTACCTATGATGAAAGTTTAGAATGTGTTTGTCATGCTATGATGTGAATTATGGAAGTTTAGGTGTGGAAATGACCATGGATGGTGCAATTTTCCTTATACCCATAAGCAATCATAAGTGGGTTCTATGGATTTTGCTTTGTACCTTAGTCATATTGGCTTAGAATTGGATTTTGATGAGTATATTTGAGTTCATGGCATGTTGATATGATTGAATATTGTGATCATGTGAAAAGGGATGGAAATTAAGTCCATTTTCTCTAAGTACCCAAGAGCATTAGTTATGGCATGTGGATATGAAATTTTAAGTTATTAAGTGTTAATTAACTACATTACTTTGGCTTGATTATTAGCATGAATTGACTATGGAATTAATTAAGTATATGACATATTGATATAACAATATATGTTTGAAAATGTGTCCTAAAATGGCTAAGAAAGATTTAAACTTAAATATGTAGTTAAAGCTTGAAATAATGACTTAAAAAGTGGCTTCAAGTGAACCATTAAATTGAACCTTATTTGTACCTTTGAGAGGCTAGATTTGAACTATGTTTTGGCTATGGAATTGGCCTAGTTATAGTTGGCCTTGTGCCCAGAAAAGTGCTTAAAAGAACTTTGAAAATTGAGTTTAATTTGGACTTAAAATAGTCCCATAAACTGACTTTAAAAGTGGTCGAAATAACCTATAACGTTTACTATGTTTTTAGTGGCTCTTTTGTGGCTGACTTAAAATAATACTTATACTTTGAAAAGGCCTTTAGTTCAAATTTTTAAAACTTAAAAATCTAACCCAAAGTGGGTTTAAGCAAGCCTATGAATTGGGACCCATGGTACAGTAGGCGCATGGCCCAATTTGGGGTCCATGCGCATAAAAATTCGAGGCCTGTTTTAGGCTTCCTTTTAAGGATTTTCTGAGCCTTAAAATAAGTTAGCTAAAAGTTTGATTCATAACCCTTTTAACACTTAAAATTCTCATTAAAATCAAATTAAAAATACACCCTTAAATAGGCCTTCAAGGACTAAAACCTTTTAACACTTAAAAAGTTAAATAGAGTTAACTGAGCTTCAAGCCGAATTGTATATTCTCTTCTTCATTTCTTCTCCATTCAATGACATCTAATATCATTGAAATTTTAAATACTTTTATTCTCATCTTAGTTCTTTAAGTTTGTGACACTATGGATTTTTTAAGCATGTTAGTAGTACACAGAGAATTAGAGTTTAGGTACAATTAGGACTCTTATGATTCAATCTAAGTGAGGCCACAATTAATTTCCAATTAATAATTCACTTGTATACAAATCTTAAGAGGATTTTAGCCACACATCAAGTCTACCCAAGTGTCAAAAAGTCATGTGGTTTAACTTAACCCTTCCATATAGTTACTATGCTATTACTCTTTTCACAAGTCTTTATCTCATTTAGATTTGAGTATAGACTTGTGTCACCTCAATGCTTAATTAGTATGTCTAACTAAGCCTTAAAAAATTTAGTTCTAATATTTGTATCTTTGTCCCTAAAATTCCCTTGTGAGTCTAATTAACACTTGTAATTCACTTTCACCAAAGATTCCCGAAAAAAGACATATTAAAATAGTGAAATAAACTCCCTATTATAATTTGAGGTGATGAATCTTCTACTGACCACTCAACTACCTTTAAGTATCTCAAGCTATACCTAGTCACCTAGTATACATCATGGTGATGTAAAAGCACCAAAGTTAAAGCATAGCTCTTGATGCTTAAGATAACCTTGGTGATCTCAGGTCAAAATATACATGTATAACTAATATGATGGGATGAATTCACTAACATGGATTATGTATCCATGTCAACATTTCATATTAGGCCTCCATTGAACTTGTTTCTCAAATAGGCATCTACATGTTAACTCTAAGCATCACCATGCTTATAGCTCATGAGAACAACTATTTCACTAGTTCAAAAAGTATAACATGTGCTAGTTTATCTGTATTAACAATCTCCCATCTTGTTAATACTATAACTAGGGAGAGTTTTGGTATTTCACATTTGTATGTAATAAGAATCTCATATCATGAACTCTTTATGATTTCCTTTGCACTGTGAAAGAATAGCAGGGACTTTATTGCATAGTTTAAGATCAAATATTAAACAAATGAATAACATAAGCACTTATATGATAAAGAATGCCTTCTATTATAAATGAATGTTTAAATGCACACAAAATATCCCTATTACATGTATGCTCTAGGGTATGTGACTAACAATATCAATAGGAGCTTGCCACGTACAAGTGTAATGTTACTTAATTGCAAAAAAAAAAGGATATATATATGAGCTATATATGTGACACCCCTTACCCAACCTAATTGTTAAACCCGAATAAAAAGTAACATACAAAGCATCATCCAAACTTACTTTCTTCCAAACCTATTATAAATTAAAACCCTTTTCTTATATCAATTAAAATGCATTTTTAATCTTGGAATTCCTATTTAAATAAAATTTTCACCTTTAAGTTTTGAAATAGTTTTGGGAATCCTCGTGTCAAAAATTCGGCAACATAATGGCTATATCGGGACACTATCCAAAAATGAATAGTAAACCCATCGGTTTAAAAATAACACTTCTATAATTTTCACATGCATCACAACAATAGATTAGTCTTCCTAACCAACCCAAATCATCATTAACACAATCTCAACCACATACAATAGGAAGGGATATCATACAAGCATTAAAAAGAAATTTAAACTTGTTTAAATGTTACAAAACAATTTACAAATCCATATTAAGCCCAATCCCTTATAAGCTACATATGTGTGCCTCTATACAAAATACATCACATAATTATATGTATAAAATCACAAAATACCACAAGTGTTCTTCTTTTGAACTACACTAGCTATCAAGGCTTTGACTTTTATCTGGTTCTTTTAACCTACACATGGCAAACAAAAATGATAAACTAAGCAAATGCTTAGTGGTGTAATCAAGGAAACATGCATATTCTTATTTGAGCATACATGTATATTACTTAACATAAACATAATAGCATAAATATACCCCATAAACATAATGAATGTGCAAACATATATATGTAGGTTTGTCCTTTATCATAACATGTATCTTTAATTATAACACAATATTATCATGTATTAAGCAATTAATGTGAAAAATTATTAAGTTCTATAGCTTAGATTCATAATTACCCTTTTTATATTGTCTATATAAAAAGAAACATGAATCCTAATGGATAATAGGAACACGTGGCCACTAAGACTAATTAGACCACAAAGGTCACCAATATGGGTCTGAAGACCAGAACATAGCATGGACTTAAAGGTCAAATATACCATAGACCCGAAGGTCAACCACTAATGTGGACATGAAGGTCAAATATTGCATGGGTCTAAAGACCAAAAAGAGAGGTACAAAAGTACGCTAGTAGTTGCTAAACCTCTAGTTGATTGTTCAACCTATCTATTTAGGTTGTTTACTCTATAGTCTATCACCACATTCATTTTTGTTTCACTATCTCAAAAATAATTTAAAGTAGATTTTAAAAGTTGTTTAATCAACAAATGACCAAACAAGAAAAAGTGTGATATTTTCTCTATAATTATGTGTCATAAGGTGTACATGCATTTCACATGTCCATATTGCATCATGTTCACACATGCACTCTTCATATGCATAAGCATATTCCAATCCTTCATAACATGGTATAATAACAAATCATAATGTCATATCCATGTCTTATCCATTCAACCTTGTTAGCTTCTTAGAATGAAAATATATACACCACCTAACATGATAAACTAGCATGATGATTATCAAAATATAAGGTAAACATGTCATGCCATTAGTTCAGCCAAGGTGACATAATGAACATAATTACATAAAATACATACATACCAACATCAACATAACTTTACTCATTTCAAACCACTTATGGCTCAATTATCATGTATGTATATACTCTATATTATTAAACCCACATGTCTCAACCATTTCAGCTATACATATTTTTGCACAAACAACATTCATTTGATCATCATTTATACATCTTTTCATGATCACATAATCACATATCACCATTCATAAGCACATAACACACAAACATACATAATCCACGAGACACTCAATCATGCCCTTTTTGGCATTTCAGCTATAATGCTCAAAGCACATCCAACACTCATTCTCCTACCTCTAAGCCATTAATACGCATGAATAATATCACTTAACAACATTCATTTACATCTAACACCATTAAAGGCTATATAACTCAATTCCATGCATATATGCACATACTTTAATATTAGGGCATACATAAAATCAATGAATTTTACTTTGATTACACTTACTTTGAGTCCAAAATGCACCAATTAGGATAGCTTAAGCCTTTTCTTTGCCTTTGTCCTTCCATCTCTCACTGTGTTCTACAAATATAAATAGGCTTGTTATAGAAAAATCCATATAAAATCATGTGTGCATCAAAAATTAAATCTAACTTGATAAACACACTATTGGGCATCCTAGGAACCTTAAAAAATACCAAACCTCAAAAAAAATTACCAAATCATAATTGTGTTACTATTCGCTACCACTCGAAACCTTGAAAATCCTTAGCTATTTCTTAAATTTCTTGCTTTAAAAGATGATTAGAGGTTATAAAGGGTTAGATTTAAGGGTTGATTGGCTCATTTTGATGTTAGATTGAGGAAGGAAGAAGCAAAAAATGGAGTCTTCTTTCCCTAGCAATGGCGTCAATAAAGAGGAGGAAAAAAGGAGAAAGGTGATGCCACTATTCAAAAGTTGACCCAATTTTACGCCAATTTTGAACATTTATATAGTTGGCTTTAAAAAAATTAACACATCTTTCTCTCTCCTTTTTAATCAAATTATTCCTTCTTTAACCTTTAATTAACATCCAATTAAACCTCTAAAAATTATATAATCTAAGTCCTATAAGCCTCTAAAAATTTGATCTCAAAAACCAAGATAAACTGATAAAAATATAACTTTTTGACTTTACCTGATTTAGTAAAAATACTTCCTGATATCCAAAAATTCCAATTTTAATGCCAATGGACTATTTAGAATATTTTAGTATCAGGTTATATCAATCTTGAGTCAATTTTTGCAAAATAATATATTTTTACGGTTTAGCTTGCACTTGGTCACTATTCTTAAACACTACCGTAAAAACTTAGCTGTCATTTTTTAACCATCTAAATGACTTCATTTTCATTTCAAATTTCACACATAATTTTATTATGATTAATATTTCCATTCAATAAGATTACTGTGACTTGGGTCTTGAGAAATACTATTCACATCCTAAAAAGTAGTATTCATAACCTTAGGATTTTTGGGCGTTACATTTCTTCCCCTTTTAAATGAAATTTCATCCTTGAAATTACCTAGTTCAAACAATTAAGGGTATTACTCCCTTATTTAAGCTTTACTCTCTTAGGTAGCTTTTTTTTATGCCATGATGTCTCCAAAGCACTTTTGTTAGGGGCATTATCTTATTCCTCAACTCTTTCACTTTTATAGTTATAATCTTTATCGGTTCCTCTTTATAAGACAAATCAGGTTGTAACCTTACTTTCTCACTAACAAAACATGTAAGGGACTTGATCTATACCACTAAAGCATATATGTGGGAAACACATCATGTATCTACTAAAGCCCAGGAGGCAAAGCTAGTCTATAAGCTACTATCCCTACATGTTCAATTATTTTTTATGGACCAATAAACCTTGGGCTTAACTTGCACTTCTTACCAAACCTCAAAACTTTCTTCTAAGGTGACACCTTAAGAAATAGTTTGTCTCCTACTTCATATTGAACATCTTTTCTTTTCAATTCAACATAAGACTTTTATCTATCTGAAGCTACTTTCAATGTATCCTTAATTATCTTCACCCTTTTCTAAACATCCTTAATCAAATCTAGCCTCATAAGCTTAAACTCACTTAACTCATTCTAGTATTAAGGAGTTTTACACTTCTTTCCATCTAAAAAAGAGCCATTCCCAAGCTTGCTAAGTGACTACTATTTTAAGCAAATTCTGCTAATGAAAGGTAGTGATCCTAACTTCCTTTAAATTCGATAGCATAGCTTCTCAACATATCCTTAAGCACCTATCATACATGTTTTAACATGAACATCATACATAACTTAGCATCAAAAATACTCAAGTATTAAAGGTTACCTAAATAACTCTTTCTAATTAACCATCAGTCTGAGGATGAAATTTTGTACTAAACCTCAATTGAGTGCCTAAAGCATTGTAAATCTTCTTCCCAAAACTCAATATAAACCTCGAGTTTCTATTCAATATAGTGGAAGTAAGCACTCCATGCAATCTAACAATCTCATTGATATATAACTCCACAAGCTTCTCTAAAGAGTAGTCCATCTGAATAGGTTGAAATGCATAGACTTAGTCAAATGATCTACCATAACCCAAATTGAATCACACTTGCTTCATGTCATAGGTAAATTAACTACAAAGTCTATAGTGACCCTATCCTATTTTGAGTTAGGAATTGCTATAGGATTCAACACTTAAAAGGGAACTTGATGCTTCACCATCACTTACTGATAGGTAAGGCACTTTGTCACAAACTCAGACATGCCCCTTTTCATGCTAAGCCACTAATAAGAAGTTTTCAAATCCAGATACATCTTAGTGCTACTAGGATTCATAGCATAAGGAGCACTATGAGCTTCTTATAAAATATGCTTCCTCAGCTTTTCCATATCTAGAACACATATATGATATGGTAATATAGGCAACCATCACTCTTGATCTCATACTCAGTAAGCTTCCCCTTTTGGATAGCACTCATCACACTCATCAGCCTATGATCATTTTTTTTTTTAGAATCTTTCATTTGCTGCAACAAACTGGGTTTCACTTGCAACTCAAACCAAAGAGCACTACCATCCATCAGATTAAGCCTGACATTCATAGCTTTTATGGCTGACATAAACTTCTTGCTTAAAGCATCAACTACTACATTAACTTACATAAGATGATAATCAATTAAGCAATCATAATCCTTAATTAATTCCATCTAATATCTATGCCCCAAGTTTAGCTCCTTCTATGTAGAAAGATACTTTAAGCTCTTATGACCCGTATAAATATAACACCTTTCTCTGTAAAGATAGTGTCTTCAAATATTAAGAGCAAAAATAACTGCAGTAAACTGTAGATCATGTGTAGGATAATTTTTCTCATGAGGCTTTAGTTATCATGAAGCATAAGCTACAACTTTGCCTTCTTGCATAAGAACAGACCCTAACCCATTATGACATGCTTCATTATAGATAGTGAGATCCTTCCTAGATATTGTCTATGTAAGAATTAGAGCTTCTGTTAACATGGCTTTTAACTTGTCAAAACTCTCATGACATTTGTCATGCCAAACAAACTTAACATTCTTCCATAATAGATATGTCATGGGTGCTACAATGATGCGAAAGCCCTTAAACAAAATATCTATAATACCCAACCAAACTTAGAAAACTTCTTATCTCTATTGTGTTCTTGGGTGGCTTTCATTCCATAACAGCTTCAATCTTACTCACTTAGCTAAAATACACATTTATTGAGTATGGCATAAAGTTTTTCCTCTCTCAACATCTATAATACTAGCCTCAAATGTTGTTCATATTCTTCTTAACTCTTCGAGTAAACTAAGATATCATCATGAAGACTATAACAAATTGGTCCAAGCAAGGAGGAAAGACTTAGTTCATTAAGTCCGTGAAAGCTGTTGGAGCATTGGTAAGCCCAAATAGCATTAGTAAAAACTCATAATGACCATACCTTATTCTAAAAGCAATCTTAGCTACATCTGCTCTTTAACTCTTAACTGGTAATATCCTAACCTCAAATTAATCTTAGAGAAAACACCCTCTCCTTTAAGCTAATTGAAGAAATCATCAATATGAGGTAACAAATACTAGTTCATGATGGTTACTTTATTTAGTTATTTATAGTCAACACATAAATGCAATGAACCATCCTTCTTCTTCACAAACAATACTAATGCTCCCTATAATGACACACTTGGCCTTATGAAACCTTGATCAAGCAACTCTTACAATTAGATCTTTAACTCTTTTAACTCCATAGAAGCCATCCTATATGTGTGACACCCCTACTCAATCCCATTGTTAGACCCAAGTAATGGATGGCACATAAAATGATATCCAATCTCATGTATCAAATTCAATGAAAACAAATTTTATGTTTAAAACATCTTTCACATGCACAAGGTGTTAAAAATATGACAAATCAAAAATTATTTTTGTAGGTTCACTATTAGGATCCCTATGCTAAAATTTTGGTAGCATAATGGCTGTTCGAAGCACTATCCCAAATAGTAACCTGTCAAGAAAAACACTTCTATATCAACACAAATTATCAAATCTCTATATTGGTATTTCAGATAATCTATCTCATAACTCAACAGCACAAAATAGCAAAATCTTAATATAACTTTACCATATATCAAAATCATACTCATATATGTAAGTTAAAAATATTTTTGTTTTTCTTACAAGAGTTTACAAAATATATGTACAATACAGTTTAGGTGCAATCCCATAGCTATATAAGAGTGCTACTGTATATACATCAATAATTATACAAATTCAACATATACCACCAGAGATATCCTTGGGATCTAGCTACTGACACTAAGGCTATTTACAATCCTACTTAAATTAACCTATACATCGCATGAAAATGTCATGCTAAGCAATTTCTTAGTGGTGTATTCGAATCAACTTATGTATGCACACATACAACTAATGCAATATCTAGAATTATGTTTAATTAATGTCATAAGAAGGATCACATAAGTCATACTGTGTTCATGTATGAATTACACATTTCCAACATTATGATCACAAGCATGTGTAACATGCAAAAGAATTAAGCATATATATATCTAGCATAACGGTTATGCTCACATAAATCATACTTTTAATGTACACATAATATGTAAGTAGCAGCTTATCATAGGTGTCATAACATATCTATACATACTAATCATTTTCACACCTCTAATTAATGTTAAGGACATATCAATTCATGCTCATACCTAGAAAACAATGGACAACAATTGGATAATGAAGCATATCCTAGCCCAAAGGCCATACTCATGCCCGAAGGCTATAATCATGCCCACATGCTATAATGAATGTGTAGTGGCTAATTGGACCTTATTATGGCTACACCCACTTAATGTATAGTGGCACTATTGACCTTAATGCTCTTATACTAGCTCAATGTACAATGGCATCTATAAACCTTACTGCGGCTACTAGTTAAAAAGGCACCGAAGTACTGTAGCATCTACTATTAATCCCTAGTTGACTGGTTAACCTATCAAATCTAAGTTTTCTAATCATAGGGGATATTATCTTTTCTAGCATGTTACATACATTCAAACTCATTATAAGCTACTATTTCATGTCAAAATCTCATATTAACATATTTACCAATTAGGTCACCTCAATACATGTGACACATCACGTCTCAAACAAATCATATTTCACACAATTTTATTTTAATGTCAATCTCATTTTAATCACATAATTGCTTATGATTTGTAATTATACAAGCCATACACATTTTTGTGCATCTTCACATCATACTAGATTTCATACAACACCATACATCGCGCATCAAAATCAATCATCACATTAAGCAATTATGTATCATTTTTAATTGTAAATAAGTTTACATAACCAATAACACAATTTACATAATAAAGCATGTTAAATAAACACATGTGCACACACTTTTACACATAAATTTTCATGAAAAACATAAATTGATTCGAATACACTTACTGAGGTCACAAAATGCATCGAGGATTCCCAACTATGCCTTCTCTTTCTCTTTCCTTTTCTCCTTATCTGCATACATACATAACATATTGATTAAAAATACAAATAAAATAAACTGTTAACTAAAACTAAAAACTAACTTTTATACATTTACCACCGATCCTCGAGGCATGTTAGAAAAATAACAGAGCTTAAAAAAACTCACAGGAACCCTAATTTGTCACTATTCACCTCTATCTCTAATTAATAAATCTCCATGATTTTCCTTCAAATTCATACCAAAATTGATGTTTTGGGGCAGTGGAAGTTAGTTTTTTAGTGTGAAATCAAAGAAAATGGCCATAATCATGGATGGAAGAAAAAATGGAGGGAATGGCAGCCATAGCTGTCAACCTCACAAGGAAGAAGATAGGGGAAAATGACAAAAATAAGTGAAATGTTGACTTTTAAACCAAATAAAAAATTATTATTTTCCCTTTTTTTCCTTCAAAAATTCACAAAAATTAATCCATATGCCAAAAACTTCTCAATTTTTACCTAAAAATCACAAATACTAGGTACACCTACCCCTAAAATATTAGCTCAAAATTCCAAGAAAATTGATAAAAATCTCAAAATTGAATATAACATGATTTTCCAAAAAAAAAAAACTACCTGAACTAAAAAAATTTTGATTCCAGTTCCATTGCACTAGTTAGAATTTTTAAGTATCAAGTTGTATATGTTTCAAGTCCTTTTGAGGAAAAAATAAAATATATTATTGTTTAGCTTCAATTAAAGCACTATTCATAAGACACCGTAGTGAATACTTTGACCACACTTTTAACCATCTTAATAAATTTGTTTTTACTTGAAATTCATCCAAAATTATTTTATGATTAATACTTTCATCTAGTAGTGTCAGTATATCCTAACCCTCTGGATCATTATACACTCTTATGAAAGTACTATTCATAAATTATGGTTTTTTGAGGTGTTACATTTATTCCGCTCTTAAAAGAAATTTTGTCCATGAAATTACCTAAATTGAAAAGTTATGGATATTACTCTTCCATCTAATCTTCTCTTTCCTAGGTAGCCTCTCAGATGCCATGATGTCTCCACAATACTTTTATAAGAGGTATTATTTTGTTCTGCAACTCTTTCACTTCCCGAGCTAAAATCCTCTTCGATTTATCTTCATATGACAGATCTAGCTATATCTCCACCTCTTCTAATGAAAACACATATGATAGAACTTATCTATATCTCCTGAGCATAGATACATAAAAAAACATCATGTATCTACTCTACCTCAGGTGGCAAAGCTAGTTTATAGGCTGTTGGTCCCACTTATTCAATCACTTTATAGGGGCCAATAAATCATGGACTTAGCTTTCCTTTCTTGTTAAATCTTAGTATTTTCTTCCATGGAGATACCTTGAGAAACACTTTGTCTCCTACATCATATTGAATATTCTTTCTCTTTAAATCTGCATATGACTTTTGTCAATCTAATGCTGCCTTTAGCCTATCTCTAATAATACTAACTTTCTCTTTTACATCTCTAATCAAATTTGGCCCCTTAAGCTTGTTCTCACTTAATTCACTCCAACATAAAGGAATTCTACATCTCCTTCCATATAAGGCTTCATAAGGAGCCATGCCTAAGCTTGCTTGATAACTGTTGTTATAAGCAAACTCGGCTAAGGAAATATAGTGAACCCATCTTCCATTAAACTCAATGGCATAGCTTCTTAACATATCTTCAATTGCATGAATAACTCCCTCTGATTGGCCACCTATTTATGTATGGAATGCCGAGATAAAACTAAGCCGAGTACCTATGACATTATGAAGCTTCCTCTAAAACCTTAATGTAATGCCTGTGCATCGTGACTCTAGGAATAATGCCCGAGACTTGAAAAGGGCACTTGACATGCCAGGTCACTTGTATGAATCTCGAGGTAAGGCACACTACCTAATAAACTTCAAGGGCTTTAAAAAGGGTGAAAATGGCCTTAATTAAAAATTTAGTAGAACTAATAAATTAAATTAGGTCGTAAGCTAGCAGGCCATTGGCTCAAAATGAGTTGAGTCAGGAATGACCTGAGATGAGCCTAGACAGATGCAAAAATATCACACCCTAAAGGTTACAAATTATAATAAGTCAACAGAGAAGGAATTTTAATTTTTTGAGGTTGTTTAGAATTTTTTCAGGATTTCGACCAAACTGCTTTTTCATCGAAATCGTGTTAGCCTAGTTCCTGAAGGAATTAGGCCATAAGATTTTGATGTACCTCTAATTAAAGGTAAGTAAGGATTTTAGAAATAAACATAAAAAATTTTTAGAGGTCCGAGCGGCCATGTAAAAATTCCTAAAATTCTACCGCAAAATGCCACTAATTTGGTTTGCCTACTTCCTAATGGAATTTTGCTGCAAAATTTTGCGAGCATGAAATTGGGATCAAATAGCATATTTTTTATGACTGTGTGATTTTTAAAAATTACCTGAAGTTGGCAGGCCTATTTTCAAAAAAACGAGTTTTGTGACACTCGAGCATCATGTGGCATGACCCGATGCATCCTGACACTCCCTTAGCTACTAAACCATATGGGCAAGGCTATTTATGGACACCTAGCCACCAATTTTCTCCTCCATCACTCCATTTTCTTTATTTTTTTCCTATAATGTTGTCCATTTTGGGACAGCATTTGCTTTCTTTTTTTTTAGGCTCTTTAGCCTTGTCCTTCTTATTTGAGACCACCAAAAGCTTTGCAACCAATAATCATAGAAGCTAGGAAAGGGTGACTATCATTAGCAAAGGAAAAAGAATTTCAAAAAGGAAGTAAAGATGTAAACTTGAAATCCCATGAACAGATAGGACTAATTTTCAAGTGAGCAATTTTTTGTTGGTTAATTTTTTGAGCTTGAGAAATCTCTCCTTCCCAATAACCAGAATTTTTAAGGAGTAATATGTGTGTATGTGTGTCTTTGGTGAATTGTTGGAGGTGAGAATGTGGGGGATAACATGAAAGGGGATCCTCTAGCTTGGAAGTGATGAAGAAGGGGAGGCTTATTTAAGGGATTTAAAGCAGCTTGAAGAGTGGAGATAGCTGACTTCTTTAATAGGTTAGTGAATTTAATCTAATTAAGAGCATGCCTTACTTCACTTTTATTAGAAATTATGTAAATAGGTGATGCAAAGTTCTTATAGAGTTGAATGAAATTGTGCTAGAAATTAGTTATTGTTATGTATGTGAACTTAATTAAATTTTAGCATGCCTAGATTTCTTTAGTGTTTAATTGAGAAGATGATAAGGGGAACTTCTAAATCATAGTAGAATTTTAGACATGTAACTTGTTGGTAATTGAGATGTGTAATTGTGAAAAGAGTTACCATCTTCGCTATCATTATGGGGAATAAATAGGCTAGAATTTAGGTGGGGTGTGTGTGTGTAACTAGTTGCTACCATGTGCATGGAAAGGGAAAATTGTATTTTTATATAGCATGATGATCATAGAATAAACTTAGGTGAAGTACATGTATATATGGGAAGTGGTAGCTAGATAGAAGGAAGAGGAAAAAAAAACCTGAGAGTGAAAAACACAATTTTGGCTATGTGTGTATATTTTAGCCAAAGGTAGTTGGTGCACTTGTGGTGTGAAATGAAAAGGGGATGATGGCATAAATGAATGGCATTGGCAACATTAACTTATACAAAGGAATTAGATGAAAGGCTTTAGTAAATTGGTTAAATTAGATTAGGATCATACCTAAGTAAATTTGAGAGATACAATAGGGCAGAGATGTTTACATGAATTACCTATATGTATATATTTGTATAAATGCATCTTTATGTCAATATAACAGCTAGGACATGGGTATATGTATTAGAATGCATGTTTGTAAATTTAAATTGTTAATATGATACAACTCGTTATAGAGACGACTTATCGCCAATTTATATATATAGATGGCTTGATGGCCTTAGTCTTGTGTCGGGGATATATATATATATATATATATA
>CANXYI010284671.1:0-10220 GCA_948208565.1 Hura crepitans | reverse complement strand
CCTTTAGTTTTGTGCATAATCAATAGACAATGTCTAAAGACTAGATAATGGGATACTGAGTAATACAAGCCTTATTTGGACCATATAGTTCTCATCCAAACCATGAAGGTCTCATTTGAACTCCAAGGTCTAATTTGACCCAAAGATCATAAATCTAGACAAGAATGTCTCATCTAACCCAAAGGTAGTAAATCTAGACCTAAAGGCCTCCTCCGACCTAACGGTCTCATTAAAGGTACTGAAGTACCCTATAGCTACTATACTTCATAGTTGACCAACTAACCTATCTAGGCTAGATTTTATATACGTAATATTTTTTGTCCATTCTATAAATCATTTTGCCAACAAATGACCAAGGGTAACTATCATCATATTCTTTATTATTTATACATCAATTTTATATATCATACCTTATAAGCTCTATTAACATACATTATTATGCATCTTTCTCATAAATTTCTTAAATATAATGAAACTAGATCCTTAGGCCATTAGGCCATACCACTATCATATCACAACCATATTAGCTAATTCATATCAAAATTATAAGAGTCCCATAGTCTTACATCAACATACTCATATTCATGCCTCATTTTATGGCTATGATCATACCATCAATTAACTTTTGTAAACACTTATACTTAGGCCATTCACATACAACCTAATGAAGTTATAAAAACATAACAAATTCCTTATTTTTATACTTTAAGAGTATCCGCCATACATATATTTTCTTGTAATAGACAACGATTCCATATAGTCAAGCATACTTTTGAAGAAAGCATGATTGACATAAATTTTATATGGTACAAATGCTTTTGAATAGCAATAATCTGAATATGCCATGGAAATCAGACATATGGCCTTATTAATGAAATTTCACAATATTTACATTACAATAACATGCATATTTATAGGATAACCATTTTTACATATACATGTATGCATGACTTTTCACATGAAAACACCTTTCTATTCATGCACATCAATACTCATTACATAGTCTTAATTCATAGTTATAATATTAACTGTGACTTTAAGCATCATCCTATTTTCTCATTTGGATATATTTGGCTAATTATCTAATTAGCATGCCAATTAGCTTTGTTTTTCTTTTTCCATATATCCAAATTTAAAACTTTAGCATACCAAGTTAACTATCAATGTAATGTTTTTACACATAACACATAGTTTCTACCATTTAGTATTCATCAACCTTTCGTCCAACTCAAGAAAATCATGGAATGGCATCATCTCTCTTGTATAAAATTTTTTTACTTGAAAAATCACTTATCTTTGTTAAACTAACTATGTACATATCATACATTTGCCAAATGCAAAGTCATATATCCATTTTGTCTATTTAACATGTATATTCGATCAATATAGGGGTTTAGATTCCACTATGCATATTTTTCTCAACATCATAAATGCACACTTTTTGCATGTATCATTTTTAGCCTATAATAGCCTTTCAAACTTTATACACATAAATTCATCTATATTACCTCTATAAAGTGAACTAAGTCAAAATTAGCTAGTCAATGAGGTTAGTTTACAAAAAGAACAACATGTGTTGACATAATCACTTCTTAAAACACTTTAATTTCATAACTAGCTAAGAAAATAATTTTTTAGAAGTTCCAACCTCAAGAAATAGACCTTTTGAAGTGAAAAATCCCTTATCTATATCACTAAAATATAAAATAAATCTCTCCTTTCTTTTTAGCCAATTTGGTCGAATAGGGGTGAGATTTCCTTTTTATAGTTTTTTTTCTTCATGTAAAGAATTTCCACAACCAAAAAAAAGTTTAAACCCATCATGATAGATCAATTTCCCATAAATAAAAAGGAGAAATTGTGAGAAGAATTTTTAGAGAGAAACACTCATATATCCGCAATGAAAAAGAGAGAATTCTCTTAATTCCTTCTTTAATCCTTGTTGAAGTGTTCAATAATTCATAATTCCCATGATAAATAAAGGTTTAGAAGGTTTAATTATCCTTTCCATTGAAGAAAAACAAAAAAGAAAAAGCAAGAGAAGTGGGGGAAGGGTGTCATTGGGTTTTAAAGATGAAGAAGAAGAAGAATTTGCTTTTTTCTCGCCCCTTTTTCAAATTTTCTCTTATTTATAGTTAATAGGAAAAATCTCTTTTTGCCCCACACTTATTCCTCTCTGTTTTTTTTTTTAAAAAAAATCTATTTTTACATCATTTATCTCTTTAGAACTCTATTCCAAATTTATCGTTATGCACTTGATTTTTTCTTCTTTAATTCCATTAGAAATTAAACAAATATTAATTCTTAAGTATTAATTAATTATACTAAAATATCCTGAGTAATCCAAGTTTATTATAAAATTTAATATTTGAACTTTGGGAATCTAATACTTATTAATTTTTATGGAATAAAGGATGGTGCAAATCTTCTTATCAAAAATAATTTTCATCCTTTAAATTACATTATGCAAATAGTTGGTGATATTACCTCCTCATACTTTCTTCACTTTCCCAAGTAGCTTCTTCTATTCCATAGTTCCTCTACAATGCTTTGACTAGAGGTACATTCTTCCCTCTCAACTCTTTTGCTTTAGAAGATATAATGCCAATTTGTCTTTCATCATAACTTAAATTTGATTATGCTTCTATGTTCTTTAATTTGATCATATGAGAAATATTAGATTGATATTTTTGAAGTAGAGACACATGGAGCAAATTATGAATTTTGGATAATTTTGGTGGTAAAGCTAGTCTATAAGCTATAAAACCTATAGGTTCTATGACTTTATAAGATTTAATGAATCTAGGATTAAGCTTTCTTTGCCTTCCAAACATCAAAAAACTTTTCCAAAGAGACACTTTCAAAATGACTTTACCTCTCACTTGATTCTAAATATTCATCCACTGAAAATCAACATATGCTTTCTATCAATCACTTATAACTTTCAATCTTTTCAAAATTAGCTCTACCTTTTCCTCAGTTTCTTTTACCACTTTTGGCCTAATAACTTTACTTTCTTCCATCTTTATCTAGCATAATGGGGTTCTACTTTTCCTCCCAATAGAGCTTTATAAGGAACTATATGAATGTTAGACTAACAATAATTATTGTAAGCAAATTCTATTATTGAAAGATGTTGATCCTAACTCCCTTCAAAATCCATAATGTAGCTTTTCATCATGTTTTTTTTCAACACTTATTATATAACCAATTTTAAAATCTTAAAAACAATCTTGTTATAAAAAGAATTAGATGGGTTTGCAAGATTACTAGTTTCACTTTCTTCGATTGTCTATCTATTTAAGGATGAGTAGCTATAATAAAACTTAATTAGGTGCCCAAGGATTTATGTAAGCTTTCCTAGAATCTAAAAGTAAATCTAGGGTCGTTATAAGATATGATAGATGTGAGCAATCCATCCAACCTAAATATCTATTTGATGTATAACTATGCTAATAGATCAAGAGAATAGTTTTATATAACACGATGGAAATAGGCTAATTTAGTTAATCTATCTTGAATTACCCAAATAGCATCATGTTTCTTTTAAGTAAGAGGGGAAATTAGTAGGAAATCCTTAGTAATTCCTTCCCATTTCTATATAGGTACCTTAATAGGTTACAATAATCTAGACGAAACTTGCTGTTAAGGTTTGACTTGTTAACATACCAAACATTTAATTGCAATGTCTATTATATCTTTTATTTTGATTCTTGGTAATCAAGACAAAATCTTAAAGTCATAGTATATCTTGGTACTTCCTAGATGAATGTTATATTCTACAGTATGAGCTTCAATTAAGATATGTTTTTTCAATTATGGTAAATTAGGTTCCCATAACCTATCCTTGAAATACAAATTCTCATCCTCCTTTAAAAAATAATATACTTTATTTCGTTTTTCAATTTATTTTCTCACCAATTTAATTTTATCATTATGTTGTTGAACTTTTTGAATTTGTTGAAAAAGATAATATTTCACTTCCAATTTAGATATAAAAGCTCTATTAGGAGCAATGCTCCTTTGTTCATTCAAAATTATCAAGCCAACCTAAAAATGAACCAATATTAACCTCTTTCATTTGATCATATATCAACATAATCTCTTGTAACATATGTACATATCTTATACCTGCTATAAACTTTTCTGCTTTATGTATTAGCTACGACATTGGCTTTGCCTTGATCATAGCTTAGAACAAAATCATTATATTTAATCAATTCCATCCATCTCTTCTATTATAAGTTCAGTTCCTTTTAAGTAGGCAAATAATTAAAACTTTTATGATCTATACATGTGTAACACCTTTCCCATTAAAAATAATGCCTTAATATCTTTGCAAAGATAATGGCTACCAACTCTAAGTCATGAGTAGTATAATTATGCTCATGAGTTTTAAGTTGCCTAAAAGCATAAGCAATCACCTTTCCTTCTTGCATTAAAACATCACAATCCCCTATAGTTAGTATCACTATAGATCAAAAAATCTTTACTAGGTTAATGTTATGCAAGAATAGGAGCTTGAGTTAGCATCCTTTCTATGACACCCCTTACTTAATCCAAATGTTAGACCCGAATAAGGAGCATACACACAAGATGCTATCTTAATTTACTTAACCTTTTTTTATTAGATAGAAACTCAGTTAAATTAGATTTTTTTAAAACAAATTTGACTAGAAATTGAGGTCCTGAAATTCTTTAATAAAAAAAAATAAAAATCTACATTAACATTTTAAAGCAATTTTAGGAATCCACGTATTAAAAATCTGGTAGCATAATAGCTATACCAGGACACTTTCGCGAAATGAATAGTATCTTAGCATAAGAAAAAACACTTTTTAAATTAAACAAATCCCAAAACTCCACTTATATGATCTTCTAATAACTACAAATCAATTAAAAGCATAAACTACAATTCATGTTAAAGAAAGAGATATCATAGAAGTATAAAAAATACTGCATATGCGTGTTTAGATGTTACAAGAACATTTTCATCTCTGATTAAGCCCAATCCCTCTCATATTATATTTAAGTGCCACAACTTAATTACATCACATAATAAATATGTATGGAACAACAAAAATATCAAAAAAATGTTTTTCTTTTCATATGCAACAAATATTAAGGCTTTGACTTTAATCTTGTTCTTCAATCAACCTATTGCAAATAAAATGATACGCTAAGAAAATTTTCTTAGTGGAGTAACCAAGGAATTTTAAGTGCACACACAATCACACTCATATTTATATAATAATGGCAATAGAATATGCATTTATACTTGCACAAAATATAATATTTGATTAAGCAAAAAGCATACATATGGCTTAAACTTCATAAAACATGTATATCATCATAAGTAACAATAATCAACCTTATTAAACCTTAATTATCAACATTTTTAATGAATTTCATTATTAAATAAATTTTATTAATCGTACTTAAGAAACATACATGACTATAATAGATAACAGGGACACTCGGGCTACTATGGTCATCAAGACCACAAAGGCTAAGAAATATAAATCGAAAGGAGATAAAGACTATAAAAGTCTAACAATCTAAATCTGAAGGTCATTAAGACATTAAAAAGCATATAAAATTCCATCATAAGTCCTATAGGTCATAAAAATCAACATAAGACCTATAGGTCACAATATTAGGTACATAGTGCCTTAGTAGCTACTAAACCCTTAGTAGATCAGTCAACATATCCATCTAGGTTTTTAACTTGTATGGGCTACTCACCAATTTTATTTTCTTGTTCTCACCATTTTAAGTAGTTTAAGTAAACTTTAAAAATAATGGTTTGGCTAACAAATGACCAACTAGGGAAAATATAAATCTTAAGATTTTAATATGTTTCATCATATGCATATAACATATATGATCATGCATATCTCTATGTGTTTACATAATCTCATATGCACATGTTACATAACATTCATATATACTAATTAAGACATTAACATAAATTATGTCCACATTAATTTCAATAATTATCATACTCATTGTAGTCATGTATTTATAACTACTATTACTTCATGCAATTCATGCAATATGAATGCATAATACATAATCCAAATACACATTCCTACCTTAAGTCATTTAGCCATCATTCACCACATACATCTCCCTTCCAAATCATCACATTAAAGGCTTTAAAATCACAACATACAACTCACTAGACTATATAAATATGTATTTATGCTTATTAATTACCTTATATCACACTTTCATACATAATACATACACTTTATTATACGTATTCACACACATACACACACATTAAATTTCAATGGTTATGCTCACATTAAGTTCAAAATGCACCTCTGAGCTTAATTATGCCATCTCTTTAACTTTATCCTTTCGATTGTCACTATTCTTAATTGTACAACATAGATCCATTTTGTAAAAATTTGTATAAAATCATTTAGGCTTTGAAAATCAAATTTGAAAACATATATGTTCTCTTGGCACCTAGAGAACCTAATAAAAATGTTAAAACTCAAAAAAACTTATCTGCTAAAAATGACGTTACTATTCATCAAGACCAGTAAACCATTAATTTCTTTCGATTTTCTCTAGATTTCTTGCTACAATTTGAGTTTAGAGGCTATAGAGGGTTGAACATTATGCTTAGATGGCTTAATTTGGTGTAAAATAAAGGAAGAAAGAATAACAAAAATAGAGGTTTCTCTATAGGCTGGCTATCCACTTTGAATAGGAAAAGAAGGGATAAAGGTCGATGAAAACTATTCCAAAGTTGACCCTTTTAATTCCTATTAACCATTTAATATATATATTGGTAGTGTAATGCCTAGAAATTGAGGTTATGTGAAAAGTACCTCAGAGGCTAGAAAGTGTTCAAGGGGAGTTAGGACACTTTCATGGGGCCCAAGAAGGGGCATGTTGGTTATGAAACTTCAACGTGCCAGAAAATGGGTAAAACAAATGAATTTAAAAATTTAGTAGAACTAATAACTAATTTTAGGGCATAAGCTAGTAAATCATAGCCTTAGATGGACTTGGATTGGGAATGACACAGTAGTCCTGAAAATATCATACCTTGAAGGTCAAAATTCCAATTTATATGTTGGTAATGTAATTTTAATTTTCTATGGTCATTCAGTAATTTATTGAAATTTCTTGATTTGTGTAAGAAATTAGTTAACCTACATTCCAATGGAATTTTGACATTAAATTTTATGAGGCCTTAAACAGGCTTAATAGATGATTTTAGAACAAATGCAATTATTTTTAGAGGTCTAAAAAAAGTTTAAAATTGGTCGAATTTATAGCTAAAAATATATATTGCCTCGGTTGACACATTTTATAACTTGACCCACCTACCCCCATTATAAATACCCCTCCATACATGCTCACAACCCACATGCCAAGTCATCACCATATATACCCCATTTTTACCCCAAACTGATGTCATTTCTAGCCCCTCAGCCATTTTCCTCTATTGCCACCACAAATACCACCATTTCTCTACCATTTCTCATAAACTCAATATGAAAAATGATCTCCATGATTCCTAGAACTCATTTCTACCCTTGGAGTTGTAAGAAAAGGTCTTAAATGGAGGTTTTAGCTATGGTGGACATAAGGCTCAACTTGTGCATTAGTGACCTTTTCTCAATTTTTATATTAGTTTTATGTAGTCTTAATTATTCTAAGAATTACCATTTTTTTAGATTTCAAATTAGAGATTGGTATGATTTTTGGTGATATAGCTGCCTTGAATTTGTGTCTAGGACTTTTTTTATGTATTTGAACTTTGACTCGACTCGGAAAGCTCGTGGTGCGACTCAAACTATAAAAAAATGGGAATTTATGTCACTAGTAGAGGGCTTGGCCCCAACACTAATTGTAATAGGAGTAAGGGGTGAGGCCCCTATGGTATGGACCCATTCACCTTTTTAGCCTATGATGATCATAAGAGATAGGCTCTTAAGTAATGGCATAAGCCCCTTAGGATGCAAATCTACAAAGACCTATTTTAGATAGGGTCCGTATGGACACACTACACCTAGGTCTGTACTAGCCCAATCAGCTCTCCCAATCCCAAGGCCCATTGTCCAACTAGACAAGTCCAAGTTATGTCTATATGGACTAACTCAAACTTAGCCTAAAGCCCATAAACTTGCAGGAAAGTATACAACCTAGACCCTATGGACTAATCTGTGAAAGTCCGCATGAACATGCCGACGCAAAATCTTTTAGAAACGGGATCTTACTATTTAAATAATAATTCATCATCCTATTAGGATTCTACTTCTTTTAGATGGGAAACTCATAAACCTAAGCCTATAAATACCCTCTTTTAGTATGAAGAAGGGATAGTAGAGGATAAAATTCTCAACAGCTAATAAACCTATCCGTTAGCCCTAGAGAGGACTCTAAAGAGGAATCGATCTACTAGTCTTGTTAGCCTCATTTAAAATAATTGTTTCTATACTCCTACACCTTTGTGCTATTACCTTAAAAAGTTTATTCATAAGGTTATATATAAGGTCTCTTCTATAGATAATGATATTATTTTTATGGACCTATGATCTCCAAGGATTGATCACAAGTGAGGTGATTTTATGTAATCCCCAATTTGATCATAGGAGCAGGTCATGATTTTAAGTTGTTTCATTATACATAATTAATTGCCATTATATTAAATTCATTATGTCATCTTTGTCTTAATTACACGAACTTAATTGTAAATATGATGACATCCACACATACTTACTTTTTTAACATGTGTATAATATGATGTCTATACGGACTTACATTGAGTAACAACATCTTATTTGTCTTATATATTATGCCTTAACATATCTTGTCCATGTTGTTAATATTTTTCTATGTTGTTAGAATTTTGTATAATTATCTTATTCTCTAAAGTACATGTTGTTAATATA
Source organism: Hura crepitans (assembly GCA_948208565.1). Classification (NCBI taxonomy): domain Eukaryota; kingdom Viridiplantae; phylum Streptophyta; class Magnoliopsida; order Malpighiales; family Euphorbiaceae; genus Hura; species Hura crepitans. The sequence continues at coordinate 1,302 of CANXYI010284671.1, read as the reverse complement.
TCAAAATTATTGTATAGTCCACACGGACTCCCTCTCACGAGGAATATAATCCATATAGATGATTTTGTTTCATTTTTGTATATTCTATCTTTAAGTATGCACGAACTCTCTCTCATGAGGAACATAGTCCACACAAATATTTACTTTGAATTTTAGTTTCATAAATATTTGTATTTCTTATCTTCTTTATATTTTTATATGAATCTTTTTTTTGGGTATTGTTAAACCTCTTCCTTTGAGTTGTATGAAAGTAACCTTTCCAACTAGAGTGGACGTCTGAATGGACATAATATTCCTTATCAGTAATAGTCTGCATGGACACTAGCTAGAGTTACATAGAGTCCAGACAGACTAATTGATGTATAAATGAGACAATTTAAGGACTTTATTTTCTTTAATTTTGTACTTATTGTATCTTCTGATTTATTTTGGGTTGTAATAACTAGTTAAACAACTTGTTTTAAATGGCAATTACCTAACTTTCACATTAATTTATTTTTTATAAATTAATCAATGTTTTCTTGATAAAATAGATTTGAGTTTTCCTAATGAAAAATCATATTAAAAATGTATTTTTTAAAAAAAGATCAATCTCCAAGAGATGGAGGTTGGGCAATTACCACCAATTCCTATAGAATTATGGGTAATTGTCAGGTCAAATAATAATCAATCAATGACCCAATTTTAGGATTTATAACATACTTGTTGTATTCTTTAAATATCACACTTTACTTCTTATACATGGAAAGGTGAAATAAATGCTTTAAATATAATGCATGCTTACTTGAAAAGGGATTAATAAATGTTACAATATATAAAGAAGGCATATTGTTGGGGTATAAATAAGATATGAATTTTAAACCTTTCCAGTATAGAAGATCAAAGGTCCTAATGTAGAGATTAGGTGGTGACTCCACTAACCACTCTCGTCCCTAATAAAAATATCATAATTCATTACAATGGTGACTCTATTATGGATTGAGAATCTCAGTCTAAAATGCCTTAATAATATGCCATGTAGTATTCTAATTTTTATCAATTCCATGTATTGCATCCTATATAATCTATATCTCTTTTACCTTAGGTGGTGTTATGAACCATAACTCTATTTTTCATTCAAGAATGGAGAAGTGCTAGCAAATTGATCACTCACATGCTTAATGGATTTGGGTATATGAAAAGGTGAATTAATCATTCACTATTGTCCTTGATTAGAAAGACCGGTTAGGAGGGACCTTTGCTTATGGGAGCCATAAGCCCTTTTAACCAAACCATGAGCCTATATAATTAAGCTTAGCAATA
>CANXYI010284611.1:0-10281 GCA_948208565.1 Hura crepitans | reverse complement strand
TTAATTAGGAAAATGATATATACTCAGGGACCCGATTATATAACATTTGTAACTCAAAAATAGATAATTTTAATTTTTATTCGACAACCCATTTTTATCCTAGATAATTAGGGGCCAATTATTTGAATTTTCCATTCAGTTTATTACTATTCATTATATAATAATATTTAAAAGAGGTTAATAGTTAGATATGAATTTATCTTTGTAGTTGAAAATTGACCTAAATGGCTACAGGTCGTATTTGGGTCCTGCAGGACAATTTTACGCCTATTTCTTTTTTGTAGTCTAACTTAAAGTCAATTTGTAATGATGTTCGAAGCTATTTATTTAATATTGAGAATTATTTTGCAGTCAATTCTGAGTTTATTTTGATAATTAAAATTTTGACTTGGACAGATATATATCCTTTTTGGTTCATGCCTGAAAATTTTAAGTCTATTTGCTGAATTCAATTCACCCTTAACTTATAATCATACTTAAGTAAGTCCACTTATGCATAATTTAGGAGTAGTATTTAAGTCTAGTCCAAGATAGCTTTTTGACTATAAGACAATTACCTATCATTTTGCAAATTCTCATCGCAATTATAGGCCAGTAGCCATAAGTTCTTGGCATCTCATATGCCTATTTATTATACCAACAATTGGCTATTAAAGGTTTAAATTCATGTCAAACATTTAGCCCTCACAAGCTTAAGAAAATATCAGTTTCATATTGGCATATTAAGATAGAAAAGAAATTGACTTCCATCTCCTCTTTAATTTAAGTACACAGTAAACTTTAAAAATAAATAATTAACTTCCATTATGAGCTTTGCTCCCCATTTTAATTTTCCCTTTTATCTGAGTTTCCCTACATATATAAAGCATTTGATTATTTTACTAAAGGATAGTTACCATCATTTTATTTACATTACTTTCATGAATGGATTTATTTTATTAATTCTATAAAGTATAGGTGAAACACCTTTTTCTAACCTTTTTTGCATGTACTCATGGTAATCTATTCTATATCTATTTTATTAAAGCTCAGTCTCCTATCTTAGGTGTGTTTTACTTGAAATCACATGAACCTTTTTTGGGTTTGCATGTCTATATATCTATACTGTGCATCTTCCTTAAATTGTCACTAGCCTAGGAAGAAAACTACTAACCATCCGTCAAGAACCATGCACTAGAACCACTTCCCCTTGAAGGTTCAACTTCAAGTAATTACACTTACATGGTACATGACTTCTTTGAATTCACTACCTAGTTACCTTTTTTCATGCCCATTAAGGCACCACCCTCACCTTTATGTTAATCACCCTAATAAAATGTATGTTTATAAGTACATATCTCTCATGCCTTAGCCATTCTACCATATAGATATGTATAATCATCTCCACCATAAGTAGTCTCTACTTATGGTTATGTTATGTCAACAATTCAGCTTTACAACCATGCATTCTCCATGTTTATATCCATTCCTAATTGTTCATTTTACCATAAAGATTGGTTTATATATATATACATATGTATATATCTATGCTTCGTATAAAACCTCTTAACCAAATCTCACAAGAGTAATGTACATGCCTTCGTGCCTAAGCAATTTCTTACATTTCTCTTTTCCTTGTCTCAAGCCATAAACATCTTAGCATCTCTTTTCCTTTCATTGAGGCGTACCTACTATGTGAGGCTGATTACCATCACATTATTTTGCCTTACTGATTTATTTACCATACACACAACTACAACCTTAAAGCTTCATTCCTGTTCCTTCTACAATAGCCCTTTAATCACCCTATATGACCTTAATATTTTATTGGCTAACCATATTTTACTCCTTCATGAGTCACACTCTTACATCACACAACTAAAGCTCCCTACCCCTATGTACAAGGCGGCACTTAGATCCTCACACATATTACACCAATTATCATTTCATCCACTCCACATTAAAGAAAATAAGGCACACACCCACACATCTAGGTAGAATTCAGGTTCACACCATTTCTAAGAAAGCATAAAGCCAAAGATTTCATCCAAACACCATAAAATTCCAAGGATAGTGAATCACAACAATTTCCTTGCAAATTGAATCCTACCTATGGTAATTTTCTACACTTTAACTAACAAAGAGCTTGTAAAAAAAGAATAGAAAAAAAACCAAATCGAGAAAGAGAGGGATGTAAACTTCTAATTGAATTAAGCTCACTAACCTTTAATGAAGCTTACCATCTTCAACTTTAAGCTCATCTCCTCTTATTATCCTTCTCCTTTTCAACCTTATATAATCCACCAAAATCCAATATACACAAGATTAAACATGGAACCTGATCAGCTATGTCTACTTAGGTGAAGAAATTCTCAAAGAAAAACTTACTTGAACACTGAAATCACCCTACTTTGCCATTACACTTCCGTGCTTCCCATAGAGATTTACTACCTTCACCTTACTTCTCTTGGCACTTTAACCATCCCCATGGCTGGCCATTCTCCTTTAGCTCTTTTTTTGTTTATCATCTAGCATGAATTTTAGGGGGTAATCAAGGAGAATTACTAGCTAAAGTAGCTTGGAACAGGGGAAGAAAAGGGGGAGACATGACCAGGATTTTTGGCAAGGAAAAGAGAAAGAAAGGAAGAAAAGAAAAGAATTTTAATGAGAATTAGTGGCCATGTGGCTTTCAGGAGCTATGGCCATATGGCATAGTTATAGAGTGGGATTAAGGGCCCCTCGCTTTGTGTTACGGGGCTCTCGAACATCTCAGGATTCAAATTTCCGGACATAGGGGCTGCTAAATTTGAAGATTTTTTAAAAATCACTCAGTTATAAAAAAAAATGCACCATTTGTTATTAAGATCATCATTTCACCCCAATTTCATATCTACAAAATTTTGCATCGAAATTCCATTTGGAAGTACCCAAATTGGAAATCGAGCATTTTGCGACAACTTGGTTCGTGATAAAACTTCGAGAATTTTTGTACAGTTGCTCAAACCTCTAAAAATTATCACATTTTATTTTCTAAAATACTCAAATACATCTAATTAAAGGCCTAAAAAGTTTCACGGCCTAATTCCATTGGGAACTAGGCTAGCAAAATTTTGAGGAAATCCTAGTTTTACTGAAAACATGAAAAATCCCAAACGACATCAAAAAATTGTGCTGTTCATTTTAAAATTCCTTATTTAATCACAATTACACACTCGTGAATTTTTTTGGCCCAATTCCTTCAATAATATAGCTTTTAGACTACCTCGATTTTTGTACCAACTTAAAAAATCACAAGAATTTGCAAACGACCTCCGATTCCAAAAACTGCTTCACCATTAGAGTAAGGGAAATTTTTAAGCTTTAGGGTCCACTATTTTTTGTGTGTTTGGGCACATCTCGAGTCAGTCTCGGTCCAAAAAAAATTTTATTTGCTCGATGGGTAGCTTTCAGCTCAGAATGAATTATTGGTTCTACTAAAATTTTTATTAAGGTCATTTTAACCCTTTTTCAAGCATTTGAAGTTATTAGGAAGTGTTCCCTACCTTAGGTCTCATGCTAGTGACCCGACACACTAGGTGCCCTTTTTGGGTCTCGGGCACTATTCTCGGAGCCCTAGTGCACGGGAGTTATAGGATTAACTTGTCATGTTCATATAAGAGAAAATAGGTCCGTGCAGAATTTATCATGCTTATACTATGGAATCTAGGTCCATTCGGACCTTATCTTCCTTACAATCAAATTCATTTAATGCCTATTAACATAACAGAATGTACTTAATATAACTATCAGGATTAATGTTCGATTACACCTTTCATCATAAATGGCCTACTCTTTATAATTTAAAGTGGGAATAACAAAGTATCACCTCACTTATAAACCAATCTTTAGAGACCATAGGCCTATAAAAGCAATACCAAGCAAATAATAGACCTCAAATATTACCTTAATAGGTGTCCCCTTCAAGCAATATCATGAACATGTGAAGGTTTTGAGAGGATAATTCAGATTGTTTGATGAATGGATGTGTGGTTGTTTTCTGGATGCTCCAAGTTTATGTGTGTCTTCATAAAAGTAATTTTTTCAACCTCCCTTTTCCTTAGTTAAAGAGAAGTATTTATATTTTAGGTTTTTAGGTTTTTCCTTTTCATCCAAAAAGGAACCCTAATCCTAAGAGGATTCTAGCTTCAAAACTGAATAGGAGGAATTATGCCTCTAGAAAAACTTCTTCCATTGGTAAGTTCGTGCAGACTTGTTCGTACTAGTCCGCACTGACTAACCTTTATTATGTTAGTTTATGAGCTTTATAGGCTGAGTTTTGGCCTAGTTTTTGTAGTTAGTCTATGTAGACAAGGTTTAATAGGTCTGTGTGGACCTATATTCTGAAGGTGTGTGCCATGCTTGAGAGTCTATCTTTAGCTATCATCATTAGTCAATAGTGAGTTACCTATAGTTATTGCCACTTTGGTGTGTGCTATGTAACAATGTATATCAAAGTATCTGGGTCAGGAATACTTACCTGCTAGCTTCTTCTGCTCAGACCATTGTTGAGTGGGCTTTGGCATGGGTTTTTGGATTGGCTTATGAGGCTGAACCAAAAACAGTGGATTGGGCTAAAGCTGGAATAGTGGATTAAACTCTAGGTTGATTTAAAAGTAGTAGATTAGATTATAAGGCTGAACCTAAAATAGTAGATTGAACACTAAGTTAATCTTGAGTGGTGGATTGAACTCTAGGTTATTCCTGAGTGGTGGATTAAGCTATAGGTTGATATGAAAATAGTGGATTAGTTTACAAGTTTGACCCTGAAATAGTGGATTAAACTCTGAGTTGATCCTAAAAGAATAGATAAAATGTCAGTTTATTTATGAAAACATTATAGCGTGAGCTATGACTTTTAGGAGGTATTTAGTTAACCTCTTTTTTTTTAGAAACTAGGTAGTTGTATATCTATGTAGATGTTGTTTACCATAGTCTATACAGATGAAGTAGAGGGTAACCCATGCAGATGAAACGGATAAAAGTCCACTCGAACTTTGCTTAGGTGATGTCTGTGTGGACTTATAATGTAGAAGTCCATATGGACGTAACATGACAGAGTTATAACCATTCATTTTCCCCCTCTTTCTCATTTGTAACCTTTTTAGTTTCTCTTCTTTATTATTTTTCTCTCAAGTAGAAAACTTTTTCTAATGATTTTTCACACTGCTAGTGCCTCCCACTTGTCCTCTTTCTATGAGAGTAAAGGGACTCTGATGGTCCTCTTCATCTTGATAAGTATAAGGACATATTCTTCTCCTCTTCCTTAAATGGAAGGCATTTCTGTGTTGACTCTAGTTGGTTTTATGCCATCTACTACCATCAACCATCCTTAGAATGCAGCTCTAGTGAATGGACTTACATTCGGTGACCCAATCCCTCTTTTAGTGGATTTAACGCATCAAGCAAGCCTAGAGGTTTACCTCTTATGTGGTTTCTTTCCCTTCTATGCCTCATTGTAGTTCTAATTAGATTTTCCTTCATTTTTACAATGTGAAAACTTCTCTAGTTTGATAAGTCTATGCAGACCTAGTTTGCTAAGGCATATTTTGTCCGTGCAGACCTTGTCTTTAGTTGTTCTTTTTAGCATATTAGAATGTGTTATGTGGCTATTCTGTATGTGCTAGTTTAAGAAGTTCATGCAGACTTAGGGATAACTACTACTTGTGAATATAGTTCATACGGACATGTGCTTACTTGTGAATATGGTCCATACAATCTTTTGCTTGCTTACTCTTTTATGGTTTATGCAGACCTATATTTAAAATGTTAGTCTATGTAGAACTTATTGTTTTTTGTTTCCTTTACTTTTGTAAACACACCTCAAGTGTGGGGGTACTCTTTCTAAACCTCAGTAGTGGTACTCTACCATGCCTATCCCAGTGAAGAATAGGATCTGAGGTACCGGCTTCCAAACATTTGTAGACTATCTTATCGGTAGAGACTTCTATCGTGATTTGTAAGCTCTGAGGGCATTACTAGATAGGTGGATGGACACCATGCATACCTTTCATTTGCCTTTCAGAGAGATGACTATAACTCCCTTCAATTGGGCTTTCATCACTAGGGTGTCTTGTATGGGACGTGCTATTATGTTTGATGCTTGCTATCACCATCCTTTATTGAGGCTACAAAAGGTAAGGGAGTTGTTAGGTTTTATACCCTAAGATTGAGCTAGAAGTATTTGACATACTGATTTGCATGAGAAGTGGGGAGATAAGGCCTATTCGAGCTAGCTAGAGATTGATAAATACACCGGCTATTTCATCCTCTATCAGCTGGGTACCACCCTTTTTGCTAATGCAAATAGGATAGTAAGCTGGAGCTTTCTCCCTATTTTTGAGGTGGTCGATAAAATTGGTTGCTAGAACTGTTGTTGCTCATCCCTTAGATGGATGTTTTAGAGCTTGGACATGGCTATTCAGACCAGGAAGAGCCATCAGGTTATTTAAGGCTTCATGCCAAGCATACTAGTAAATGACTCACCCTAATCCATTTATATTTCTTTAAAGCCTCTTTATGATTTTATTGTGTTTTGTTGTTTCAGGTGTAGGCATATGAGCTTTACTTGTTAGCTCATCCTTATGAACTAGACATTCCTCGCCGTTATCTGGTGATGGATAGGTGGGTTCGACCATCTTCGAGTCTTTGAAATGCAGCTTCCTTGATGCAACATCATCACTACCTCTACTCTAGGGTCTAGACTAATGTAAGGATCTCTTGCATATAAGAGATCACTTCATTGTTACCCACTTAGTCACATACAATTGATATTTACCTATAGGTTGACTTAGTTTAGTGGGTTTTTCCTATTGAGGAATTGTCGACTTCCTTGTGCTTCATTAGAGAGTTGTCCTCCCACCATATTTTATTGACCACTTCAGAGGCTTACTCCTAGTACTTAGGAGAAAGGATCATGAACTGACATATGAGGCCTGATGCACATCTTGTTCCTTAGAATCCTCCTAACTTGATGCTGCTTGGGAGATACATAGATGACTTGGAGTTCATGCAGAGTATGGGGATTCTAAGGGCCATATTAGTAAAAGATGCTGCAAATAGCTACACTTCTTTGGCCTCTACTCATTTGCTTTCTCAGGTTCCCTATACATTAGGACCTCTTTTATCTTAGGTGGGTTTTTTAATTTTTGATTCATTTTTGAGGTGTTTCCTAACTTGTGTGTTGCATTGTAGCTTGCTACTGTTCTTGGGGCTACCCCATCTTCATCATGAAAATGGCCAAGAACTACCCCCAATTCTCTTAGTTCTTAGTTCTCACCTCCCCTGACACAGAGCAAAGTTCTATGTCCATTTGTTGGTCAGACCTCTTTACCTAGTGAGGTCATCAGCATCTTAATTAAAGTCCCTAAACTGAGCTATAAGTGTTACAGTGTCGATGTGCAATAATCTTTCTGCCCATCTTTGTATAAAGGGGAGCTAGCCAATTCCCTTCGAGCTGAAAAATACTACTTTGGTAAGGTCATTTTTCTAGCCATTTTTATTGCTTAGATTTTTAAGTGTCACTTATGCTTTATGCTTCTATCTTTTGATCAGGTGAAGAGATCTCCTGTGGAGAGGACTACGCAAGTGGTGGAGGCTTTCTAAAGAGTTATGATTGATGAAACTCGAGTTTTCGCTTTGAGCAATTTCCTTATCATGGTTAATTTTATGCAATTATATATGTCATGTATGTTATGCATTGATCCTCCACTCTTTTATAGGGTGAACTATCAAGGTAGGTTGCTACCCTATGTGAGGCTCAAAGGAAGGTGAGTGGCTTTAAGGTAGCTGAGAAGCTAGTAATCTCCTCTGATGATAAAGATATAGAGGAAGAAGATGATGTTAGGGAGTAGGATAGGAGGCATCCCACCTTTCTTTTCATGTTAGAATGGGAATTGTTTTGCCTTTTTGTTCCAGAACATTTAAATATATGATTTTGTGTACATTCAATTTCAATTTTATTTTGAAGTACATTTGCCCTTTGAGTACATTTATCCATGGCTTTTTTTTTATCTACCATTGCAATCTGTATGATCTTGTGATGATTTATCTTGTGCGAACCTAAAATGACTTTAGTTCGAGCGAACTTAGAATGATTTAATTCGGGCAGACTTAGGCTGACTTAGTCGTAATAGACATTGGCCATACCAAGTTGCAGACTAGTGTTTAATAATATTACGGATGTACCTCCTTAGTCTGTGTAGACTATGATGCCATCTCCATAAATTACAAGGTTTGCATAGACATCATTGCATGTTTTGGATTCCCATTCCAAGTTAGGAAAGGAATGGTTAAGTTTTATACTTATAAATACCCCAATCCTTATTTCTCAAATCAGGCTCTTATTATATCCTCTTTCAATTTGGATTTGTCAAAGATTCTGGAACTAAAGGCTTCTTAGACTTCTTTTATTTTTGCTTGCTTTTCTTCCCTCAGATTTTTTAGGATGGTTCGTATTGACCCTAATTTTCTAAATGCAATGATGCGATATTGGGACACTATCTTTCATGTGTTTGTCTTTGATCATTAAGAGATTACCCCAACTTTGGAAGAGTTTATTGCTATTTTGGACTAGAAAAGTACTTCAGATATCTTTTTAGCCCTACCTTCTTTTGAGGATTGTTATCAAATGGACATTATCCTTACCTTGGGTTTTTCTCCCATTGTTGCTCAAAAGATAGTGCTGGGTGTGGGTTTGATCTCTTTGTGAGCAATTTTAAACCATACCCATCAGTTTCCATTAGCTCAGTGGAATGGGTGAAGTATATTCTATTGTGCATTCTTGGGAATTGGCTCGTGGTTACTTACAAGGATGAGTCTTGTGATTTTAAGATCCTTTAACTTTTGATTGAAATATGCTCTGGCTGTAACCCTTTTATTGTTTTCCTAGCTAAAACCATCCAGGGTTTAGATGCTCTAAAGAAATGATATATTGACTTTGTGACTAGGAGTCCACTCCTCTTACAAGTGTGTGTAAAGAGCCTATTATGGGTTTCTATCCAAACATTATTTTCTTATGACCCTAATTTTTGCCTAGTATGCTTGTGAAGGTTTTCACACTAGTGAGTCTACCTAATTTTTGCTTAGGTCTTCCTTTTATGGATTTTCCAACCTAATGGCTCTTTTTTTTGTCAGATTTGGTTACAAGAAATATTAGGGTGACTTGTTCCTCCACTTGAAAGACTTTGGGTGAATGCCTCGCATCACTATTGTGAGAGGAAGCTTGTAATAAAGCATGATTCACATAACCAGTAGGCCCTATTGCTTGATACTACTATCACAATGTGATGGAGATGTCTTTAGTGACAAATCACCTATTTTACTCTCTCTTGTCATGCCAGTTGTGTTCCCTTGATTAGGTTGAGGCATGCTATTTTCTATATCCGTTTATGAATTCTAAGGCAATTTGGTGAGTGCAGAGGATACCTCCTGAGCCTTTAGGATTTCAAGGTGGCCTTTTAATGTGCCACTTTTTGCGCTTCTTCCTTAACTTATGGCAGTAACATGCCATCTTAAGGGAAGTGCCTATATATATATAACTAATGGTGTTAATATTGATGAATATTACAACAAATGCATCTTGAGTGAAGCTAAAGACAATAGAACATTAGTTTTGAAAAGAAAAATGAAGATAATATTTCTAATTTTTAAAAGAGACCATGTATATAGAATTTGATTACTTGTATAACATTTATCTTAATGGAAATTTGCATGTTAATGATCATGACTAAAGCATTCTTGTTATTAAGTGCATTTGAAACTAAGCCAATTAATTTTGGCAAATGTATTAATTTCACATTAATAATACTATTATTACCAATCAGCCTTGAAAAAGGTTTTCTTGATTAGACATTCTCTCTCCGATCCTTTAAGTTTTGTATGAAGTGCGTTATTGGGTTTTCACCTCATCGAGGAGTCCTAATTTTTGCCTAAACTACCTTATTCGGGTTTTTAGCTTAGCAAACCTTTTTTTTAATAGAAATACTTCCTCAATTTGCCTATGTTGATGGGCTTTGAGAATACATTACCTTTTATATCTGAGATTTTGATGCCCCTTGCTTGAGTACTTTCTTAACCAAATACGGACGTTCCTAATTGGGCTTGAATTTTCCCTTAGGGCCTGATAATAATAGTCTAATTTGTTTAAGTACCAAGACATCTTCTTGTATAGATCTAGGCTTGACTTACTGATTGTAAGTAGGATACTCTAACTTTGGAAGAGTTTGTTGCTATTTTGGACTACAAAATTACTTCAGATATCCCTTT